>DF363753.1:3830-24319 GCA_000787875.1 Solanum virginianum | reverse complement strand
ATAGGATTTTGTGTGTTCTTTCAATGCGATATTTGTGGGTTTTATGTGTTTTTGCATTTAGATTTGCAGGAATCAAAATTGCAGAAGATTGCTAGTTTTTGATGATTTACGAGATCCTCTATAGGTCGTAGAGCATTCTACGAGTCATAGAAGATGTCTCTTAATAAATTTCAGTGAAAGATGATTTCTGAAGATCAGCTCAACAAGACATACATATGAGTTGCAGAGCATTCTACAAGTCGTATCGATAGTTTTCGTGAAGATTTTCAGTCAGGGATATTTTGATGAAGTTGAAGCCTATGAACATGCAGTATAAGTCGTGGATTACTTTACGAGTTGTAAAGTTGTGTCATGGAAGAGAAGTCCAGAAGCCCAAGAGCTGGTTACGAGACCCCGACTACGAGTCGTAGAAGATACTATGAGTCATAAAGAACTTTTGTAGAGTTTGCTGACCAAATTTTCTATTTTATTTAGGACTTAATCATAATTATTATAGTACTTTTACGTTATTTTTCAGGGGAGGATGTCATTATTCAGTAATTTTAGGGTTTCTACTTGGAGAACCCAGTACTTGGGAGAGAGGATTGTGAGAAAACACTTGTGGGTGAATTTTATCTTCAATATTGTGATTCTCATCAATCTTGGATTTGCTTGATTTCAATTCATTATCTAAGTGTTTAATTATATTTTCTCAATTTATAATTTCTTCATCTACACATAGCATGAGTAGTAGTTAAATCCACAACTAGGGTTTTGGCAACCATGAAGAACTAACAATAAACCAGGATAATTTACAATTATTAGATTGGGTATATGCATGTATTAATCAATTGTCTTCATTTTGCATGTTTTCTAGTGGTAGCCAACATTAGAACCCGCCTAGTGTTACTGACTGGACCAAGGTAGTAATGAAGAGAAAAATAAATTGATTAACAGGATTAGATTGATGTGTTCTCGTCTAATGAACCGAACTGGGCCAAGGATAGGTGGTACTGTGACTTATAGGTAATGGTTAGTATTGCACACTATGGAGATGAGCCAAGTCACACAGTGATATTCACCTCTCACCTTTGACCAAAGGACTTGGTGAACTTAAATTACCATCCTATATGCTATACACTAGACAAGAATTGGGTTATCTGGTGATACTAAGTTGGAGAATCATAGGGAACACATTACCCTAGTTGCTCTCTATTATTGATTGTTTCCCATGATAGTTTAGTTTATTTTCTTATTGATTATTGCAAAATTTCCCTTCAGGGAATTGAGTTAGTTAACTACTTGGATTGATAATTGATGAATTTGTCTTGAGTCTATGTATTCCCTGTGGGTTCAACCCTAGCCTTGGTTAGGTTTTATATCTTGACACTGATCGCATTATCAAAAGGAGGTGTAACTTAGGCGACATTAGCAAGCTTTCAAAAGCTCAAGGATTTATTGACTTCATCACCTATTCTTGCCTTGCCCGAGGTGGGAGTGACATTTGTAGTGTATTGTGATACTTTTGGAGTGGGTTTGGGTTGTGTATTAATGCAAGGGGGAAGTTGATAGCATATGCATCTAGATTGTTGAAGGTATGTGAGACGAACTACCTTACCTATGATTTTGAGTTGGCTGCGATTGTGTTTGTGTTAAAGTTGTGGTGACCATTATCTTTATGGGGTGTATTGTGAGATCTTTACCGATCATCGGAGTCTCAAATACATCTTTTCTTAGCCTAATTTGAACATCAGACAGTGTAGGTGGTTAGAGTTGCTTATGGACTATGATATCTCTATTTTATATCACCTCGAGAAGATGAACGTAGTGGTAGATGCTTTGAGCCAGAAGGCTACTAGTATGGGAGAGTTTCGCATTCTTGAGAGCAGAGGAGAGGCCCTTAGATTTGAGTCGCTTGCTAGATAGATGGTTCAGTTAGATATTTCTCCTCCTGAGAGTATTTTGGACTTTTTTAAGGCTAGATCTTCATTGCTTGATCAGATTTGTTCAATTTGAGTATGCTAGATTATTCATGATTCATGATAAATTGTTTAGAAGTGAAGCCAAAGCGGCTACTATTGATTTTGAGGACATATTGAGGATAAATGGTAAAGTTTGTGTGCCTAAGGTGGGAGATTAGGTGAGATTCATATTGGAGGAGGCCCATTGTTCTAGATATTCTATCTATCCAGGTATGGCTAAGATGTACCATGATTTAAAATAACATTATTAGTGGTTCGGTATGAGAAAGAGACATAGATGAGTTTGTGGTAATGTGTTTGAATTATAAACAGGTAAAGTATGAGCACCAAAGACCTGGTGGATCGATGCAGAAGATGCCCTTTCCCGAGTGGAAATATGAGCAGGTGACTATGGATTTTGTTACAGAATTGTCCATGGCCTTGGGCAAATTCAATTCAGTTTGCTTAGTTGTTGATCATTTGGCCAAGTCACCTCTTTTTCTACCAGTAAAGACTAGCTATAGTGCAAGTAGTTGGCTAGATTGTATATCCGAGATATTATTAAATTACATGGGGTGCCCATGTCTATAGTGTCAAACATAGGATCTGTGTTCACTTTCCACTTTTCGCAGGCTCTATAGTTTGGTTAGGGTACTCTCTTGGATTTAAGTTCAGCTTTTCACCCCAAACTAATGGACAGTCCGAGCACACTATTCAGGCATTAGAGGATATGTTTCAGGCTTGTGTAATTGATTTTGGGGCTCTTTGGGATTAAGCATTTGCCTTTGGTAGAGTTTGCTTACAACAAAAGTTATCATTCCAACATCCAGATGGCAATATTTGACACATTATATGGCTAGAGGTCTAGATCACCCATTGGATGATTTGACTTAGATTCAACAGATGTGTTAGTTGTGGATCTACTCAGAGATGTCATGGATTGGGTTCATTTAATTTAGGGTAGGGTTATACAGCTTAGACTTGCCAGAAGAGCTATGACAATCGGAGGATTAGGCCTCCTGAGTTCTTTGTTGGTGATAGTGTTTGGTTGAAATGTTTCACTTGTGAAGGGCGTGATGAGATTTGGGACGAGGGGCAAGCTCACACCTAGATTTATTAGACCATTTGAGATTTTGAGAAGAGTTAGTGAGGTGGCATATGAGTTGGCCTTACCACCTAGATTATCAATGGTTCATCTTGTTTTTCATATTTCCATGCTCCATTGTTACATCCCATATGTGTCCCAGGTGTTCTCTTATAATTCAGTTGAGTTGGGTCTAGATTTGTCATTTGAGGAGGAGCCGATTGCCACGACGCAAGGCTAGGGCATAGACATGACATAGCGAATGGGAACCCAAAGGAACCCAAACAAGCCTCTTAGCATATCAATCACACATCCTTAGTCACGGAAGCAAGGTAAACAACCACGAGGGAATATAAAAATGGAAAGCGGGACTAAGGGAAGTCTTTGATAGCATAAAACATAGAAGAGTCAAAGCTTAAAGCATAAATACATCATTAATTCCAACAACACCTTTAAACATAGAATGGGCGGGGGCCAAGACATTTTTCGGGCTCACCCTCATAGTGTAAAAAATCAACATAGAGAAATAACATAAGCAAGAGTAGCATAGCTAGTATCCCCGAAATTGAGGACACACCAAAAGCTTATCTTCAAGATGCTAAAACTAGCAATGTGGAGGATGATCAAGAAGTGCTTCAGTTACTACATGGTAACATCATGTAGGCATATAGTATTTATTAGTACATTTGAATGTACTAAGTATGTAGGATGCAATGCAACAAGACATAGCCAATATAAACAAAATGCATAGTAATAGGGAATAGATAAGTGTAATCTCATTATGGCATGAATGATCAATGCTTGAAGTAAAATATACTTATAAATCATTCAACTTTTATAGATAATAATGCATAGGTGTGGAAAGAGACCTCAACTAACAAAGAATAAGACCAAGCAAGCTACGACTTGGAATCCCGATGATTACCCCTCATTGATATAGAGGCAGTCTACTTGCCAAGACAAACCATACTTCAAACTTACCGGAACATGACCCAATTTCGTATGAAGTAACCTTCCTTAAGGGAACATGACCCAATTTCGAAAAGGATTTCATTAAGAAGTGCACTAAATGGAACCACTAGTATTGCAAGAGTATAACATAATCCTATGTTGGCATATAGTTTGAGGAAAGCAGTATAGACCCTTGAAGATAGTCCATGTCGACATCTAATTCATCGGTGCTAAGTCTAATCCCATGAAATACTTGAAATAATCATAACTTTAATATCTCATAGGAACATGGAAACATTACATGAGTAGCTCTTAAACATCTTTGACCTCAAATGGTGAGCCTAACTTCGAAAGATAACAATAGATCATCATCAAACATTACCCTTGCATTAACATCAATGTTTCACAAGAGGTAAAATCCTTGGAAAATGGGCTTATCTTCATACTTGCATAATCATAGATAATTTTATGAATTCATAACATATTTGAAACCCATATTCATCATAAAGTCACTTGACTTATAAAATATGCAATAGATCATCAATAACTTCAAGAATCTTTGTAACAACATTTTATCAAACACTTGGCGGGTGTGCAATATTAGTTCAAAATCATGCAATTCAAGAGTAAAATAATATGAGAAAACTAAATTTAAATCAAATCACATAATAAACAATAGTTTCATAGCTCAAAACATGCATAGTCACAATAGAAAAACCATCTCATCGTATAAGCTTAAAATAGATAGACATGTGTTTCCAATCGATATTTCATAAAACCCAACATAATTTGTAATCATAATCCATAATAAGTAATACCCATATGTAACATAACTTGAAAACATATTGTTTTCATAAGATAGGAAGGTTGGGCACCTTGGGTGAAAGGACCCAATGGTTGAAACCCACATACCTTGAATTTGGGGATTTTCTTGATGTAGATTTGAATGAGAATTTGAAGCTTGAATGAAGTTGTTAATATCCAAAATTAAGCTTGGGACACTTGAATTTTGATAAAATATTTGGTTAAGTGTTAGAGAGGGTTTTGAGAGTGTTTTGACTGATATAGAGTTGAAAAATGGCTAAGTATAGGTGGTTTTATGCATAAGAGGGCATGGGGCCAAGACCCCAATACCTTAGGCTGAAACAGGAAAAATGAGGAAGTCACAACACTGCTCTGCAATAGGTCCTCGTCGCGGAGCTATCGCGGACAATTATTGCAAATTAAAAAGTTGGCAAAACGAAATTTTGCTACGAGTCCTCTAAAATAAGGATAATACTAATTTTCCACTCAATTTTGCCCCCTGTTCAAGAATAAGAAGTTGGATTTTTTATATTATGCCCGGATTTTGAGATATATGAAAATTATGATTATGAGCTTCTCTGAAGCACATTTTTGTGGCGTTTCAACATCTCCCCATTGGGAACATTCGTCCCCGAATGTCAAAGAAATGTACATAAGAGAAGTAATCATGAAGATTTCAGCCCAACATAGATGCAACAAATGCATTTAAATATCATTTCAAAAATCTCTACATGAATGGCAAAATTCACCATAAACTTGTCAACATGAACATGAATGCATGTAAAATGACACAAGGGCTGAAACTTAAGACTTGAAATCATAGAAAGGGCTTAGTTTTGCTATCTTAAGCTTGAATAGAATGAAAGAGGCACGGATATCAACTATACACATCCGCTCCAGCTCCCCAAGTGACACGTTCAACTTGACGATTCTTCCAAAGGATCTTGGCAAATGCTACATCCTTATTAATCAACCTTTCCACATATCCATGCAATATCTCTATCGAAATGTTCTCATAAGTCAACTCATCCTCCACAACACCTACAACCTCAAATAGTCCTATAGCACTTGGACAACCAACACATCTCCTCAATATAGGTACATGAAATACCGGATGACCCATATCCATTTCTATAGGCAATTCCAATTCATAATTAACTTTATAAATTCTCCTCAATACTCTATATGGACCTACAAACCTTCCCTTTCTTGCCAAACTGGGTCATACCCTTCATGGGTGGGACTCTCAAGTGAACCCAATCAATAGCACAAGCACACCTAAACTACATTTGTACCTAAGGACACCAACCCCCTCCTTCCCCCCCCCCCCGAGAGAAAACCTCTATTCACCATCCTCCACCAAAATATTCAACTCCAACAATGTGGAATCAAGGTGTTCCTTTAACTTGACCTCTTCAACCAAAGAAGATCCAAAATCATCAAAATTACTACATTGCCATTCTCAACTTCATCCAACCTCATATATTCAGTGTACTCCTCTATTCACCCCTTATTATCCCTATAACCTCACTTTTCATATTTAGCAATCAACCACTCATCCCTCAAGAGTTGTAACAACACCCTCAAGTAATTCACATGCTCCTAATCACTAAGGGAATAGATCAAGATATCATCAATAAAAAACCCCCACAAGAAAATCAAGGTAGGGTTTAAAGACCCTATTCATAATATCCATAAACATAGTTGGTGCATTAGCTAAGCCAAAAGACATTACCCCAAATTTAAAGTATCGAAAAGGATATCCAGATCCCATTAACCACCAGATTAGACTTGGTGGGAAGGAACTTCATAATCAAAATCCCTAACCCTCACAAGAGGATAGAGACACCCCTTTAGAAATCAACTTTTGGGCTTTAATGCAAAAAATAGATATACCCTTGACAACCACATTACAACTTTCCCACTCAAGGACGAGTTCATTAGGAAATTGGAATTCAACCCTATGGGTTCTACAATCAATAGATGCATAGTATGCATGCAACAAATTCATCCTATGAATAACATCATAATCTGCCATATCTAATTCAACAAAATTACAAGGCAAGATTTTATGCAAAATGAATTTGGGACAATTTCTATAGACTCTTCTAGCAACAATGGATACACCAACGAGAGCATACGCTTCATAGAGTTCACACAATAATTCGAGACTAACATGAAGCTTTTGGCAACAAAAGGAGTAACAAAAGAAAGAGTGGCACCCGGGTCTATCAAACCATACACATCAAAATCAAAAACCTTTGACATACCGGTGAAGACATCGGGCACCTCATCCACCCCTTGCCTTCCTTGAAGAGCATAGAATCTATTTTGCATTGGCGCACCCCTTGATGGCCCTTTCTTCCTCTTTGGCCCGCATTAGCACCTTGGCCTTGAGGACCTCTGTTTTTACCTTTGGGTTGAGCATGAGGATAAACACTAACTTTGTGACCAAATTCACCACAATCAAAGCAAGCATTAGAGTTCTTCAAACATTGGCCACCATGGCCTTTCCCAAATTTCTGGCATCTAAGATTTGTCACCACTTCATTACCTCCTTGGAATCTTTGATTTGGCACTCTATCATAGGCAAACTCCTTGTTGAAGCATTGGATGACTCTTGGCCTTGGGACTTGTGGCCTTGAGGAAACTGGCCACCCTTGGAACCTTGAAATCCTCCTTCAAGATGGGCCCTCTTGGCCTCACCATTTCTTCTCTTTCTCAACTTCTCACCCTCTAGTTGTTCTGCATATGTCATGAGGCGGGACAAGCCTATATCACCTATTAACATGGTGGTATGACACTCCTCATTCACCATCTTAGACACACCTGACATAAATTTGTTCATCCTAGATCATGGCTCAGCCATAAATTGTGGAGCAACTTGGAAAGTTAGTTAAACTTGAGGGCGTACTCCCTCACACTCTTGCAACCTTGATTAAAGTTCATAAATTCCATCATCTTGGCCTCCCTTAGCTTTATAAGAAAGAATCAGTTGAGAGATGCCGCCTTGAACTCTTCCCAAAGGATGACATTATCATTCCCTTTCTCCATCTTTCATTAGGTGAACCAAATTTGAGCCACCCCCTTGAGTTTGTAGGTCGCTAACTCCGCTTTCTCCTCCATCTAACCCCCATAATAGACAACACTTTATACATTTCATCAATAAATTCTTGAGGATCCTCATCCACTTTAGACCCACGGAACTCCGGTGTTCTCATTCTTGTAAAATTTCTCACTTTAGAGGTCAAAATAGGAGTATGAAGGGCTTCGGTCCCTTGGATGATTTGATTAGTCATGACATGGGCCAACATGGTTATAGCATACTAAAATTCTTCATGGGCCATTCCCCTATCCTGAGGAGCTTGAGGAGCGGGAGGGGCTAAATGCTCCTCGGGAGTACGAGCTCTTCTTCCTGTTAGAATAGGCATGATCTAGAATAACAAAGAATATCTATTAGAGGTAAAAGCCTTACCATACTCCGAAAGCACGACATAGAATATGAAGAAGGAAAATATTTCCTAAAATGCCTTATAGCCTCTTATTCATAGTTGGGGTGTACTTCACAATCATGAATAAGACACTAATCGAAATAGTGTGTTGGATTTCGAGGACCATTAACAAGCTAGTGCTCTAATACCAAGTTTTTCACGACCCAAGCCTAGGCCCTAAACATGACACGACAAATGGCAACTCGAAGGAACCCAAACAAGCCTCTTAGCATATCAATCACAATCCTTGGTCACAAAAGCAAGGTAAATAACCTCAAGGAATAATAAAAAAGGAAAAGCGGGACTAAGGAAAGTCTTTGATAGCATAAAACATAGAAGAGTCAAAGCTCAAAGCATAAGTACATTATTTGTTCCAACAACACCTCTAAACATAGATTGGGCAGGGGCCAAGACACTTTTTGGGCTCACCCTCATAGTTGCAAAGACCAACATAGAGAAATAACATAAGCAAGAGTAGCATAGCTAGTGTCGCTAAACTTGAGGACTCATCAAAAGCTTATCTTCAAGATGGCAAAACTAGCCACGTGGATGATGATCAAAAGGTGCTCCAGTTCCTATATGGTAGCATCATGTAGGCATAGAATATATGTTAGTACGTTTGATTGTACTAAGTATGTAGGATTCAATACAATAAGACATAGCCAATATAAACAAAATGCATAATAATAGGCAATATATAAGTGTAATCTTAATATGACATGCATGATTAATGTTGAAGTAAACATACTTGTAAATCATTCAACTTGTATAGATCATAATACATAGGTGTGGGAAGAGACCTCAACCGACAAAGGATAAGACCAAGCAAGCTACGACTTGGAATAAGAAGATTACCCCTCATCGATAAAGAGGTGGTCTAATTGCCAAGGCAAACCATACTTCAAACTGATGGGAACATGACCTAACTTCGTATGAAGTTATCTTCCTTATATGAACATGACCCAATTTCAAAAAGGATTTTATTAAGAAGTGCACTAAATAGATCCACTAAGATTGCAACGGTATAACATATTCCTATGTTGGAACATAGTTTGAGGGAAGGAGTGTTGACCCTTCAAGATAGTCCGCGCCGATATCTAATCCATTGGTGCTAAGTCTAATCCCACAAAATACTTGAAATAATCATAATTTTAACGACTCATAGGAACATGGAAACATTACTTGAGTAGCTCCTAAACATCCTTGACATCTAATGGTGAGCCTAACTTCAAAACATAAGAATACATCATCATCAAACATTATCCTTGCATTAACATCAATGGCTCACAAGAGGTAAAATCCTTGGAAAAAGGGCTTGTCTTCATACTTGCATAACCATAGATAATTTTATGAATTCATAACATATTTGAAAGCTCATATTCATCATAAAGTCAATTGACTTATAAAACGTGCAATAGATCATCAATAACTTCAAGAATCCTTGAAACGACATTTTATCAAATACTTGGCGGGTGTGTAATATTGATTCAAAATCATGCAATTCAAGAGTGAAATAATATGAGAAAACTCAATATAATCAACCCGCCAGCACATAGTAAAACTCTCATGTAAGATACCTTAAAATCCACCATCAAATCTCATAATAGACAATAGTTTCATAGCTCAAAACATGCATTGTCACTATAGAAAAACCATCTCATAGTATAAGCTTGAAATAGGTAGACATGTGTTTCCAATTGATATTTCATAAAATCCCAACATAATTTGTAATCATAGTCCATAATAAGTAATACCTATAAGTAATATAACTTGAAAACATGATATTTTCATAAGATAGGAATGTTGTGCACCTTGGGTGAAAGGACCCAATGGTTAAAACCCACATACCTTAAGTTTTGGGATTTTCTTGATGTAGATTTGAATGAGAAATTGAAGCTTGAATGAAGTTCTTAAGATCCAAAATTAAGCTTGGGACACTTGAATTTGGATAAAATATTTCGTTAAGTGTTAAAGAGGGTTTTGAGAGTGTTTTGACTGATATAGAGTTGAAAAATGGCTAAGTATAGGTGGATTTATGCATAAAAGGGCATGGGGCCAAAACCCCAATGCCTTAGGCCGAAACAAGAAAAATGAGGAAGTCACAATACTGCTCCATGACAGGTGCTCGACACGGAGCCATCGCGGATAATCATTGGAAATTGAAGAGTTGGCGAAATGAAATTTTGCAACAAGTCCTCTAAAATTGGGATTATACTCATTTTCGACTCAATTTTGCCCCTTGATCAAGAATATAAAGTTGGATTTTTGATATCATGCACAGATTTTGAGATATATGAAAATTATGATTATAGGCTTTTTTGAAGCACATTTTTGTGGAGTTTCAACATCTCCCCGTTGGGAACATTCATCCCCGAATATCAAAGAAACATACATAAGAGAAGTAATCACAATATGGATGCAACAAATGCATTTAAGTGTCATTCCAAAAATCTCTACATGAATGGCAAATTTCACCAAAAACTTGTCAACATGAACATGAATGCATGCAAAATGACACAAGGGCTGAAACTTAAGACTTAAAATCATAGAAAGGGTTTAGTTTTACTATCTTAAGCTTGAATAGAATGAAAGAGGCATAGATATCAACTCTATAAGTCCGCCCAGCTCCCCAAGTGACACATTTGACTTGACGATTCTTCTAAAGGATGTTGGCAAAAACTACTAAACCTTTCCACATATCCATTCAATATCTCTATCGAAACATTCTCATAACTCAACTCATCCTCCACAACACCTGAAACCTCAAAGAGTCCTATAGCACTTGGGCAAACCAACACATCTCCTCAACATAGATACATGAAAGACCGGATGAACCATATCCATTTCTATAGGCAATTCCAATTCATAAGTAACTTTACAAATTCTCCTTAATACTCTATATGGACCTACAAACCTTCCCTTTCTTGCCAAATTGGGTCACACCCTTCATGGGTGGGACTCTCAAGTGAACCCAATCAATAACACAAGCACACCTAAACTACATTAGTACCTAAGGACACCAAATCCACCCCCCGAGAGAAAACCTCCACTTCACCATCCTCCACCAAAACATCCAACTCTAGCAAAGCAGAATCAAGGTGTTCCATTAACTTGACCTCTTTAACCAAAGAATATCGGAAATCATCAAAATCACTACATTACCATTCTCAACTTCATCCAACCTCATATATTCCCAACTTAGCCAACCGATATACTCCTCTAATCACCCCTTGTTACCCCCACAACCTCACTTTTCATATTTAGCAATCAACCACTCATCCCCCAAGAGTTGTAACACCACCCTCAAGTGATTCACATGCTCCTCATCACTAAGAGAATAGATCAAAATATCATCAATAAAAAACCACCACAAGCAAATCAATGTAGGGTTTAAGAACCCTATTCATTAGACAAGCTAAAAGGCATTACCCCAAATTCAAAATATCAAAAAGGATATCCAAATCCCATTGGCCATCGGATTAGACTTGATGGGAAGGAACTTCAGAATAAAAATTCCTAACCCTCACAAGAGGATAGAGACACCCCCTTTAGAAATCAACTTTTGGGCTTTAATACAAGAAATAAATCTACCCTTGACCACCACATCATAACTTTCCCACCCAAGGATGGGTTCATTAGGAAATTAGAATTTGACCCTATAGGTTCTACGATCAATAGAAGCATAGTGTCCATGCAACAAATCCATCCCATGAATGACATCATAATCCATCATATCTAATTCATCAAAATCACAACGCAAGATTTTATACAAAATGAAAATAGGATAATTTCTATAGACACTTCTAGCAATAATGGATGCATCAACAGGAGTAGATGCTTTATAAGGTTTACACAATAATTCGGGACTAACATAAAGCTTTTCACAACAAAAGGAGTATTAAAAGAAAGAGTGGCACCCGGGTCTATCAAACCATACACATCAAAATCAAAAACCTTTAACATATCAGTGAAAACATCAGACACCTCATCCACCCCTTGCCTCCCTTGAAGAGCATAGAATCAATTTTGCATTGGCGCACCCCTTGATGGCCCGTCCTTCCTCTTTGGCCCGCATTAGCACCTTGGCCTGAGGACCTCCGTTTCTACCTTTGGGTTGAGCATGAGGACAACCACTAACTTTTTAACCAAATTCACCACAACCAAAGCAAGTATTAGAGTTCTTCAAACATTGGCCACCATGGCCTTTCCCATAATTACGGCATCTAAGATTTGTCACCCCTTCATTACCTCCTTGGAATCTTTGATTTGGCACTCTATTGTAGGCAAACTCCTTGGTGAAGCATTGGATGACTCTTGTCCTTGGGACTTGTGGCCTTGAGGAAACGACCACCCTTGGAACCTTGGAATCCTCCTTCAAGATAGGCCCTCTTGGCCTCACCACTTCTTTTCTTTATCAACTTCTCACCCTCTAGTTATTCTGCATATGTCATGAGGCGGGACAAGTCTATATCACCTATTAACATGGCAGTATGATACTCCTCATTCACCATGTTAGACACGCCCGACACAAATTTGTTCATCCTAGATCTTGGCTTGGCCACAAACTGTGGAGCATACTTGGAAAGTTTGTTAAACTTAAGGGCATACTCCCTCACACTCTTGCAACCTTGATTAAGGTTCATAAATTCCATCATCTTGGCCTCCTTTAGCTCTATAGGAAAGAATTGGTTGAGAGATGTCGCCTTGAACTCTTCCCAAAAGATGACATTATCATTCACCTTCTCCATCTTCCATTGGGTGAACCAAATTTGAGCCTCCCCCTTGAGTTGGTAAGTCGCCAACTCCACTTTCTCCTCCATCTAACCCCCATTATAGACAACACTTTATACACTTCATCAATAAATTCTTGAGGATCCTCATCCACTTTAGACCCATGAAACTCCGGTGTTTTCATTCTTGTAAAATTCCTCACTTTAGAGGTCGGAATAGGAGCATGAAGGGCTTCGACCCCTTGGATGATTTGATTAGTCATGACATGGGCCAACATCGTAATAGCATCCTAAAATTCTTCATGGGCCATTCCCCTATCCTGAGGAGCGGGAGGGTCCGACTGCTCTTCGAGAGTACGGGATCTTCAGAATGGGGCCGAGACCCCAATGCCCTTTATACACTTCATCAATAAATTCTTGAGGATCCTCATCCACTTTAGACCCATGAAACTCCGGTGTTTTCATTCTTGTAAAATTCCTCACTTTAGAGGTCGGAATAGGAGCATGAAGGGCTTCGACCCCTTGGATGATTTGATTAGTCATGACATGGGCCAACATCGTAATAGCATCCTAAAATTCTTCATGGGCCATTCCCCTATCCTGAGGAGCGGGAGGGTCCGACTGCTCTTCGAGAGTACGGGATCTTCTTCCTGTTAGAGTAGGCATGATCTAGAATTGCAAAGAATATTTGTTAGAGGGAAAAGCCTTACCATACTCCTAAAGCAGAGTTAGAAGCGAAGGCCTATCCTTTCCCTAATTCTGAAGAAGGAAAACATTTGCTAAAATGGCTCAGTCTCTTATTCATACTTGGGGTACACTTAACAACCATGAATAAAACTTTAATCGATGCGATGTGTTGGATTTTGAGGACTATTAACAACCTAGTGCTCTGATACCAAGTTTGTTATGACCCAATCCTAGCGCCTAAACATGACATGACAAATGGAAACTCGAAGGAACTCAAACAAGCCTCTTAACATATCAATCACAATACTTGGTCATGAAAGCAAGGTAAATTACCTCAATGGATAATTAAAAAGGGAAAGCGGGACTAAGGGAAGTCTTTGATAGCATAAAACATGGAAGAGTCAAATCTCAAAGCATAAGTACATCATTTGTTCCAACAACACCTCTAAACATAGATTGGGCAGCGGCCAAGACACTTTTTGGGCTCACCCTCATAGTGCCAAAGATCAACATAGAGAAAAAATGTAAGCAAGAGTAGCATAGCTAGTGTCGCCGAAATTGAGGACTCACCAACAGCTTATCTTTAAGATTGTAAAACTAGCCACGTGGAGGATGATCAAAAGGTGCTCCAGTTCCTACATGGTAACATCATGTAGGCATAGTGTTTGTGTTAGTACATTTGAATGTACTAAGTATGTAGGATTCAATGCAATAAGGCATAGCCAATATAAAAAAAATGCATAATAATAGGCAATAGATAGGTGTAATCTTAATATGGAATACATGATCAATGCTTGAAGTAAAACCATACTTGTAAATCATTCAACTTGTATAGATTATAATACATAGGTGTGGGAAGAGATCTCAACCGATAAATGATAAGACCAAGTGAGCTATGACTTGGAATCAAGATGATTACCCCTCATCCATAAAGAGTTGGTCTAATTGCCAAGGCAAACCATACTTCAAAATTACGGGAACATGACCTAACTTCGTATGAAGTTATCTTTCTTATGGGAACATGACCCAATTTCAAAAAGGATTTCATTAAGAAGTGGACTAAATGGATCCACTAAGATTGCAATGGTATAGCATAATCCTATGTTGGAATATAGTTTGAGGAAAGAAGTGTTGACCCTTTAAGATAGTCCATGCCGACATCTAATCTATCAGTGCTAAGTCTAATCCTATGGAATACTTGAAATAATCATAACTTTAACAACTCATAGGAATATGGAAACGTTACATGAGTAGCTCTTAAACATCTTTGACATCTAATGGTGAGCCTTACTTCAAAACATAAGAATAGACCATCATCAAATACTACCCTTGCATTAACATCAATTGCTCACAAGAGGTAAAATCCTTGGAAAAAGGGCTTGTCTTCACCCTTGCATTAACATAGATAATTTTATGAATTTATAACATATTTGAAAGTCCATATTCATCATAAAGTCAATTGACTTATAAAACATATAACAGATCATCAATTAACTTCAAGTATCCTTGATATGACATTTTATCAAACATTTGACGAGTGTGCAATATTGGTTCAAAATCATGCAATTCAAGAGTGAAATAATATAAGAAAACTCGATGTAAATCAACCCACCAGCACATAGTAAAATAGTCATGTAAGATACCTTAAAATCTATCATCAAATCTCGTAATAGACAATAGTTTCATAGCTCAAAACATGCATAGTTACAATATAAAAACCATCTCATAGTATAAGCTTGAAATAGGTAGACATGTGTTTTCAATCGACATTTTATAAAACCCAACATAATTTGTAGTCTTAATACATAATAAGTAATACCCATAAGTAATTTAACTTAAAAATTGTTATTTTCATAAGATAGGAAGGTTGGGCACCATGGATGAAAGGACCCAACGGTTGAAACCCATATAACTTGAATTTGGGGATTTTCTTGATGTAGATTTTAATCAGAACTTGATGCTTGAATACAGTTCTTGCGATCCAGAATTAAGCTTGGGACATTTGAATTTGGATGAAATATTTGGTTATAGAGAGGGTTTTAAGAGTGTGTTGAGTGATATAGAGTTTAAATATGGCTAAGTATAGACATTTTTACTCATAGGAGAGAATGGGGCCGAGACCCCAATGCCTTAGGCCAAAACAAGAAAAATGAAGTCACAACACTGCTCTGCGACAGGTCCTCATCGCGGAATCATCACGGACAGTCACTGGAAATCAAAAAGTTGGTTAAAATGAAATTTTGCTACGGGTCCTCTAAAATCAGGGTTATACCCATTTTATACTCAATTTTTCCCCTTATCAAGAATATGTATTAAGATTTTTTATATCACGCACGAATTTTGAGATATATAAAAATTATAATTATGGGCATTACTGAAGCATATTTTTGGGGCATTTCACTGATCACTGTTTTGGATAGATAGGTTTGGAGTTTGAGGTCCAAAGATATATTTTCAGTGAAGGTTCGCTAGAGGCACCATCCTGTTGAGGAGGCTACTTGGGAGTTGGAATTAGACATGTGGTATCCTTTTCTTTTTGAGGCTCCAAGTACCTTCTTTTCCTTTATGTTCGACGACGAATATTATTTTTAGTGGTGAGTGATATAATAGTCTGGTTGGTCATTTTTGAACTTATCTAGGGAAATCACTATTTTGCCATTTCATAAATTACTTTGGATCTCTTTTGAACTATCTGTATTATTAGAACTAAACTTTTGAGTTTTAAAAGTTGAAAAATATGAGTTTTGGCATTTTTGAAGAAGAGTTGTTAATAAAGTGAGTTTTTGTGCCATTTTGAGTTTTGGATGTAGGATCAGAAATTCATGATTGCATCAGCTCTGGAGTCTCAAATATAATATAGGAGAAGTTACAAAAATGAATTCGGAGTTGAAATGAGGTTTTTAGGTCCAAAGTTGCAGTTTTAGTTATTTTCAAAGGCAAAGTTTGACTTTGATCAACATTCATAGTTTGGATGCTCAGATCAAAATTTTGACTGTTCCAGTAGTTTCAGATGGTGGACTATTGCTAGAAATGGTCTCCTCATAATTTTTGGAGTTGCTAAGGATAGTTTTGGTATTTTGAGTTTTAAACAAGTTTATTTGACTTGCATTGGTATTTGTGGCGAGTAGGCCTTGGAATCAATTTCTGATGATTCCGTTGAGTCTGGATCGCTATTTCTAGTATGGATATATATATATATATATGGTTTGTGTAGTTCTGATTTTGGATGAGTTTTAAGTGCCCATTTCGAGTTTTGATTATACCTGTTTATTAGTGGTGCAAAGTTTTTTGTGCATTCACATTTTTTACTCCACGTCCGTAGAGGTTTGGATGAATTGTAAATTGTATTCGTGGAGGTTCGATCCATGTTTGCAAAGGTATAGTGAAGGCCTCTCTATTCGCGTTTTTGGGATAGGCTCCGCATTTGTGGAGTACATGCTGGTGACCCCTCCCCCTAGTTCTTCTCCACATTTGCAGATTGGTCCCCACATTCGTGGAGATATTGGGTCAGTTTCTCTTACATGTTCGCGAATCTTTATCTGTGTTTGCAGAGTGTATTTTGTCTGTTCAATCACCATTTTATATATAAAAATTAATCAAAATGATGTTAGAATCACTTATTCAAAAGAAATCTTTGAAAAGTCTCATCTAAAATCACCCCCCAAAAGCTTGAAATTCATAAAAAAAATGAATCTTTTGTCTTGATTTTGTCTTGAATTTCATGATTTTAAATGTCCATAATTGGGGATTCTTGGTTGATCATTTTGAAACTTTAAATGGTGATTTCTCATTTGATTTGAACTCAAATTACAGTGGATTTTTCACCCACGAACTCTATTTTTCATGTAGAAACTGATTTTAAAGTCAAATTCAAGATTCGAGAACTTCAAATTTTAGAACTAATTTTGACCATTTTCCTAAGCCTGATTCGTGCCAATATGAGTATCAAAATGCACCTCTTGACGAGTAGTATCTAATTTTGATAGTGATTGACTGATCCGAGAATCGCTTGGAGGTCTAAGTTGATTGAAAGCTTGTTCGAGGTGTAGTTTCGGCATTAAGGTAGGTTCAACTAACCTTTTTAGGATTGAACTTGAGTGATTTGGATATGTTCATATGACAATTGTAAGATATAGATTAATTTATGGGAAATCATATTGATATACTAGAATTGTGATGGAAATGTAATAACAGTTATGCAAAAATTTGAGTAATTTGTGATTCTATTGATAATTTGAGATAAAATCAGGAGAATTATGATACGTTGGATATTAATATGATGATATGAGACATGTAATACCATTTGGGAGAGTTATGTGGTAAATTGATAATAATTTTGATACTGTTAAGATATATAAGCATGCTTGGGAAATTGCAAAGTCCAGTTTCATTGATATTCTGATTATTGACAAGAGGGTGATGATATGTGACTTGTGGATTGCCTTGCGGTATTAGTAGATGCACTTGACATAGCCTTGTGATATTATGGCTATTTTGCATATCATTATCATGTCATATTGCATATATGTACTCGTGTTGTGGCATTGACATGTATACATCTCATATTGCAACTATACCAGTGAGACACTGAGATATTGAGAAAGTCTTATTACTTAACTTCTATTTATCCGCGCCAGAGTCTGTCGAGGTACACTATTATTGATATACATCTTCGTATTGTAACTTGGCATGCATTGTATCTATATTGCATTAACCCTGAGACAGGTATATTACCTGATATCTCCCTCCTGGCACCAGAGTCCGCCATTAAAATGCCCATCATGTGCTTTCAAATGCCCCATAATCATAATTTCCATATATCTCAAAATTCATGCCAAATTTTAAAAATTTAACTTCATATTCTCAATCAGGGGGCAAAATTAAGTGGGAAATGGGTATAACCTAGATTTTAGAAGACCCGTAATGAAAAATAATTTTCATTAATTTTTGAATTCTAGTGGCTGTTTGCACCCTGGCCGCAATGCGCCAGCGGCGCAGACTAGTGTAAATTGAAGTTCGCCTCTGGTCCACTGGCTCAGACCAGTGAATTATTTTCCTTGGTTTTTTAATTCACCCAAGGGAATTGGAGTCATAGCCCAATGCCCACTTAAACGTTAAATCACCCATACTTAGCCATTTTTCAACTCTATAACTCATAAAAAACCCTCTTTCAAACCTCTCCAAGACTTTATCAATTCTATCTTTCAAATCTAAGGATTTCAAGCTCAATGTTGGAATTCAAGGACTCATTTCAAGCTCTAAGTCTACTTTCAGTTCACCTCAAGGAATTCAAGGTTTAAGGTATGTGGGTCTTCATCCATGGGTCCTTTCAACTCATAGAGCCCTACCTTCTCTTTTTATGAAAATTGCATGGTTTCAAGTTGTATTACCTATGGGTATCCATTTTTATGAAATATGAATATAAATCATGTTAGGGTTTTATCATGTATTGATTGATTATGCATGAATATCTATTTCAAGTTTATTTCATGAATTGATTTTCTCTATTGAGACTATGTATGTTTTGAGTTATGAAACTATGAATTATCATAAGCAGGCTTATGTTATGAATTGATTTTATCTATTTTGACTATACCTGTTCTGAGTTATGAAACTATGAATTATCATAAGCTTTTGTGATGGATTTCAAGGTACCCTACATGAGGGTTTTACTACATGTTGGTGGGTTGATTTGCATTGAGTTTGCTCATTTTGCTTCACTCGTGAATTATATGATTTTGAGCAAGTATCATGAACCCACTATATGTTTGATAAAATGACATGACAAGATTTCTCAAATTATTGATGGTCTATTACATCATTTACAAGTCAAGTGACTTCATGAAGATAAAGGGCTTTCAAGAATGTATTCAATTTACAAAAAGTATCTATAATTTTACAAGTATCAAGTAAGCCTATTTCAAGATTTTTACCCCTTGTGAGCCATTCATATTAAAGCAAGGATTCATGCATGATTATAATCTATTTTCACATTCAAGTTAGGCTCACTACTAGAGGTCAAGCGTATTAATTAGCTACTCAAGTAATGTTCTTACAAGGTATTCATGTTATGATTAAAGTATGATTATTTCAAATATTCCATGGGATTAGACTTAGCACCGATGGATTGGATGTTGGCATGGACTATCTTCAAGGGACCATACTTCTTTCCTCAAACTATGTGCCACCATAGGATTATGATTATTACCCTTGCTATACTAGTGTATCCATCTAGTGCACTTTATCAAGAAATCCTTTCCGAAATGGCTCATGCATGTAAGGAGGGTTACTTCATATGAAATGGGTCATATTCATGTAAGGTGAAGTATGATTTACCTTGGCAAGTAGACTACCTCTTTACTGATGAGGGGTAATCATCGGGATTCCAAGTTGTAGCTCACTTGGTGTAACACCCAAGGCCCATCCATTTTATGCTCCATTTAGGCCCAAGATGAGGTCCAAATCTGCTATGCATTCAATATGGTGGATGAGTCAAGGATTTGCTCAGATTGTTTCAGTCCACAAAGATGACTTATTGTAGGATATCTTAGTTGTACTCTTAAAAGAAACTTGTGAGCTGAAAATAGGGAATTGTTGTGTCACGACCTCCACCTGATTTGGGAGTAAATTTAGACTATTGTAATACTTGTTTTATGGGTAAAAAGTCGTGGAAACAGTTTGGGTTAAGTTGGAAAGGTTTGTAACTATCAACGTTGAAATGTAGTGAAAGGATGTAACGTTATGCTGTCCATTTGTATGTTGTGTAGAATTGTTGTGTGTTCTATTTTATGGGATGTTATAA
>DF363754.1:0-16490 GCA_000787875.1 Solanum virginianum | reverse complement strand
GAATATTCTCTTATTAATTTCTTTCCTTTTTGGAATGATTCCCTTATTAATTTCTTTCCTTATACGTGTAAAACCCTCATGTATATATGGATGAATAGTTCATACCATCAACAGACAATAAGACAATAATACAGAAAATTCTCTCCACTTTGGTTCTTGTTTTAACATATATGTTGTTTTTTAAAAATGTATTAATTAGTAAACATGTTCTTAACTAACATTATAAAATAGACTAATTTATAATTTTTTCAAATTAGTATATTAAGCATAAAATTAAAAGTACAAAATTTATATAAACATCATGAAATGCATGTTTAACAAAAAGATCAACATTGTAAATATAGTGTCATAAAATTATTAAAATATTTAATAAAAAGACAATCTATAAAGTTTAACTATAACAACGTAAAATGTAACAAAATTATGTATAACCTTATTCAACAATGAATTATACTTTCTTGATATTTATGATCTATTAATAAATAAGTACACTAATATTTAACGAAAACTAAAAATATTAATATGTAACAAATTTAAAAACACAAAATTATGTTTTATATACTTGAGAAACTATTTTGAACCTGCCCACCAACAGTGAGGATCATGATAATTTTCTTCCTAAATTTTTGGAAATAATATTAGAAGAAACTTTATAAATTATTTTACTTGTCTTTTTTCTTTTTTTAATCCGACAAGGAAAACTCCTAATCACTTTTGTGATTTTTGAATGTCACCAAAAGTGAGATAGGTCCCTTACAAATGCTCCGACAATTAGAACATCATGTGTCCTTCTAAATGCACTTAGGATTGATTTACTTTGTTAATTAAGTTTTATCCTCCTTTTATTTGATTGAAAAATGCTTTTACTCGTGCAAACAGAAGGTACAAATCAAATAATCAGGCACTTCTATTTTGATGTATGCATCAAATTACATATTCGATTTTATAAAAAGAAAAATTATATTTTTTGTTGAAATTCTCAATATTATAACAGTAATAACTTAGTTAACTAGAAAATGTAATAAAGGTTATAGATAAAAAAAAAAAACATTTGAAATTCAAGTGTGTGTCTGACCTTTTTTCATTTAAAATTTATTTAATGAGATAGAGATCATAATACACCTCCAAGAAAGGAATATACATAGATCAAATTATAATATTTGTTCATATGTTTGGTTCAGGTTGAGCAAAAGGTAGGATTATCTGATATTTCCTTTATCACAAATTTTTAGAAAATTCAAAATTAGCAATTTGAGATTATTTAAATCGAAAAATGAGTGTACTTCAATGTGTCTAGTTTAAACAATTACATATTTTCTACTAGGCGTATCTCATTTTTAATTCAATGAACCTCAACACTACTATTATTATTATTCAACCTTGTGATATAATTTGGGGATGACTTATTTCCAACCAAATAACTCTTTAAGCGTACATTTTACACTTTGAACAAGACAAAACTTGATATTACTTGTAATATAATTTTTGCCTAATTTCTAATTATCTAAATTTTATTTGAAAAGATAAACTATTTTTTGTATTTGTTAAATTGTAATTAAATGCTGGTCAAATTATTTTTTTTAAAGGTAAAAATAGAGTAGGGAAAGAAAAAATGGGAAATAATAAGGTAGAAGAATAAAAAATTTTATTGCTAAAATAAAAATTTTAATAATTAATCATACGAGGTACTAAAGTTCCCAATCAAATTAATGAAACGATGAGAAAAAAATAGTTGGACATGTGCTGGTTTTTTCCCTAGAAGCCCTTAATTTAAACTCAAAAGTCAAAAGTGAGAACATTTTGTCAAGGAATCATGAAAGAACAAAACAAAACTAAAGGACAAAGAGGTACTTAAATGAGAAAATTACTCATATATATATTGAAGATTTTGACAGAGTACCAGACCTTAGTCAAGATAGTGACTCTTCAATTGTAGTAACCTGGTATCTTTGAATTTATAGAACAATTTGATACCATGAAGCTTTTGATGGGCCAAAACATATTAGACCCCCTAAAATTTGCTAAAATTTTTCATTTTAGAACTTTAATTATAGTATATTCTAATTATATACTTAACGCAAAGTCCGTAATAATTTCGAAGATCGTTTTTTATATTTTTAAAAAAAATATTATTTTATCCTTCATGATAGTCGTTCTGAGTTCTGTTGGATCAATTTTTGGGCTTAGGTTTGAAATTATATTGAAAATTTGGGAAATTGAGAATTTTTGAGTCCTTAAATGCTTAAGTTGTTCAAAAAGTAATTTTTTGAACTAACAGAGTTATGAGTCTCGGAATGAAATTTTGTCGTTTTCATCAGTCCTTCAATGTGAAATTTGATTTCAAAGAGTCGTTGATGAAATTGGAATTGATTTGTGCAATTTAGGTCTCAAGTTGGAAGTTTGAGTTAAATTGGATCAAGATTTTACTTTAATCAATGTTTTGATTTTATTTGCTCGAATTAGATTTTCGATGATTCTATTGAATTTGGGGGTGATTTTAGCTGTAAAATGAGCTTATACACCTCACAAAGCTTCCATGAACATGAACTTTTGATAAATTGAGGATTGTGATTTGATTTCAACTTTATTTTTAAAATAATTTTCACCGTAATTTTTGAATGTGTAGCTCCTATGGGTTCCGGTCTAAGTTATCAATGGCTGTGTATCATAGAACGGACATGCATAATGATTATTTGACATTGTATCGCATTATCTTGCATCTCATTTATATGACACAGTTGTGAGCATTTTCTTTGCAAATATACGTTGACAGTTCTCTGAAATTGTAACTTGTTGAGTGTGTCTTAATTGAAAACAATGTGCTATTTGAATTATATATTGTGTATGTTGGCTTTTCTAGTGCAAGTTGTAGTTTTAGAGGTTCGGATAGTATGGTAGGATCACTTGCATTCCTTACTCTCTATCTTATATTAGTATTTATTTGTTGGGTACCAAGTTGTTTAGTACTCACCCTTGATTTTACACTTGTGTAGGTTGTGAGCTCAATCCTTCCTAATTTCTCCATTTTATTTTGATCTGAGCTTCGGAGTTGCTTGAGTGGTAGCAGCTAGTTCCTTCAACGGACCCTCAAGACTTTTACTTGTATTTTTGTTCTATTTGAGAATCAAGGACAATTGAAACTTATAATTTTCTTTCGAATCTTCACTTGTAATAGAGGTTTGTACATTTGACATCTATCTTGAGTAAGTTTTAGACTTGTGATTTATCATTAATAGAACGTTATTTATGCTTTATTTTTCACTATCATTATTTAGATTGACTTGTCTTGGTGGGTTAAGACAACTATCATTACATTCGAGTCTGGATCGTGACCAAGTCTAAAATGTGTTTCTGAATCACCTGACTTAAAATTACCCTAAAAAATGTGGATGAGTATTGAATAAAAGGAAGACACGTCGCCTTTGGACTCATATATTATTAAAATTAGAGAAACATTTTTGAATAAAATATATGTTTTTTTTTTTCATAATCCCCCCTTCCCCCCTTGTTATGGCCAATTGTATCTTAGAGGAAATAGTGTTAGTATTGTGTTTTGTATTATGCCTCATTTGTGCTATACACTATTTCAGATGATAATAGAATTAAATGTAATTGAACTTGATAATGCAAATTGTGATTTTTGAATGTACATAAGTAGGCATTTAAATTTTGTGTAAAGTTGAAAAAGTAAACACACTCTATCTACATGGTGAATATCCATCTCAAGGCCAAAAGCTTGAAACCATACCTATCATCTCAAACAACATTAGTTATTATCAATATTAATGTTCTTTTAGTTCTTCCTCAACATATTCAGTGCAACATTCGCATTTCTTGTCATTGTAACTGCAAAATTAGTAAAATCAAATTGTTTATAATTCAAGATTTCTAATTAAAGTTTTGTGCATCTAGTGAACAATATTTTCACACCATCATGATAAGTGACCTCATAGTATAAAAATTATATCTAGCAATATAAAATCGTATCTAAAGGTTCAGAAGCAGCTTGAACTACATTTTAAGAATTCTTAGTACAATGGAGAATCAGACTTTTAATTTACCCCACGTGCGTTGCACCTGTATGCTTATTGAAGATATATTATGTCCAAGTATTGGATAGGCATTAGCGAAGTAATATTGAGTTTGTTTCGTTATAATGAAACAACTTAATTGTAATATATGTTTGTTAAATTTTTCTTAATTGCGTTAGTTCTTTCAAAACGAGAATGAGTTAGCTTTTAAATTGTACTTATCCATTACCTTACAGATTGCACGTTAGATTTTGATCAATTACTATTATTGGTAAGAATTCACAATTTATCACTAACTAAAAAAATTGCAAGAAATATTCTTTTCATTGTTGCAAAAGAGTACTAGAATTTTTTGTCATATTGCACTAAAGTCCAAGTAAAGAACATCATACATGAAGGCCTATAAACGGAACTGGACCTTTACAGTGTGAGAAAAACAATTGAGGTAAACTGGAGGGTCTTGATGGTAAATCTGAAGGATGATATTTTCTTACTGAACACTATAACATAATTGTCCTATTTTATTTTATTTTTATAATTCTAAAAGTCTCCTCCTAATACTTATAGATAAAACTCTTAAGCTTAAGCTTTTACTAATTGAAAGATCTTCTCATTCTAAATAAGAATGAGGATCGTTCAACTAAATGTGCTCCTTTGACTAGGTATGAAAGAGAGCGTGAGATAGTTGATCATTTTCTGAGTCAAAATTTGTATTGAAAAGTTAAAAAGGTGTCATTCTCTTCTAATTGGACTTCCCCAGCTTACTTGAATTCTTCTAATTCAATGGATATAGGTGCATCCCCATTTCTCCCTTCGGCTTCTCCCTCTTCGAGTGATCTTCACTTTTTTGAAGGTGATTTTGATTAGTTATTATATAAATATAAGTTGTAGTTTGAGTCTTCTCGAGGACGGCCCCCTTCTTTTAGGAAATGATATGGGTAGGGCTCCACCAAATTATTCATAAATAATGAGGTGAGGTACTTTTTTTAGGTTGAATAAAGGATCACCTTTTTTTTTTTGTTGCAGAAGTCATGACTTTGGTCATAGTTAGTTTAAACTCATAAATTTTAGCAATGCGGATCAAAATTACTTGTCTCTAGCATGACCACTTGATGAAATCTGGAGGGAAGTGGGGTAAATGACCGATGCTACTGGAAGGATTCTCTTTAGATAATAAGTACAATATATAATATTCGATCTTGTAATTGATTTAATAGGCATTTTCTTTTATGATTGATATTCCTGGGTTCGTCTCTGTAGTAATTGAATTGTCAATATGAAAGCTTAATTAATTTCGGCCAATTGAATCTTTTCGAACTCGAACCAAAACATATTTATGCCAAAATACCAAATGCCAAGAAGAAGAAAAAATTCTTGAACACATTAATATCACCTAGTTCATGATGTATCTGCATACTTTTTGAGAAATCATGTATTGAATACTTCCAAACTTGTCTGATATGAATACAAAATTTCCACAAAAAAAAGGACCAAAGAGAACAGCTCAATGAATTCACCACTACGGCTGACTGACGATTACTAGCAAAGAAGATGCCATTGATGGAAAATAACAAAGAATATAAAAAATTCGAGTGAGATCATTAAATAGGGTAATTACAAACAATTAAATATTTTAATGATAATTAACCCTTGGTGGTGCACCTTTTTCATTTCAAGTAACAAATCATGCTCCACACTAGCTAAAGAGTTAAAAACCAACTTCACCAGAAAGGATCACAAGGTAAAAGGTACATTGTAAAGCAGATTCTTAACTTTACACAACTGACTTCCTTGCAACCAACATATCACACTAAGACTCAAAATCAGAGCATGGAAAGGAACAACAGAAAACAAGTCTTCATGAAATCATACATAACAGCACTGCTGGCTGCACTTCCCCATTCTAATATTCTTAGAATATGACTTAAACCAAGGGGATCTGGTCAAGTCTCTTGGTCCTCGGATTACCTCTCAGGAGCAGCCTATTAGCTTTGCCATAATTGTGCTCACATCTCGACAGCGGATGGAACAAGTCGCAAAAACCAGCATTGGCAGATAACAGATATTGCTCTCCGTCACATTTATAAGAAGTAATCAGGGGTTCTTCGTGTTACATCCGGTTCTCCCCTTCTTGGAGCTGGATCAAACTGCAATGGCATGATTTTTAGGGTGTTTCATTAGTTGAGCCACAAATATGAAAGTAACAAGACCAAATTGGACCTTACATTTCACAGTTACATTCGAAAAATTCCAGCCCAAGGTAATCAAAACACTTTTACAAATACAAGACTCGGACCGGATTATAACAAAAGGAACTTCTGAAAGGACAGAGGGATAAGCACCTGGATAAATGTGTGCCCTCTGCAGTCATCAACTTCCAAAATAGAGGCCATGTTTCCACATCGATAACAATAATTTGGTGCACTAAAAATAGTGACAACTTTTTGTTCCTGTAATAGATGTTACAGTTAATTAAGGTACTTAAAAAGGAAAAGTATCACAAGATGAATGTAAAAGAGGAAGTAATTAGTTACATGGCTCCAGTTATATCCCTCCATGACCAGTTGATGAGCTCGAGCAATCAGCTTTAGATTATTGGTATGGTGAAATTGCTCAGATATGTCCTGTAAAATTACAGACAGGTGAAAAATATAACTGTTTTCCAGATGAAAATCTGAAGAAATAGTCCCCAAGAATATAGAGCAAGAGAGAATGGCAGTAAAAGTACCTGACCAAAAGTGTATCCAGCGCCCCTAGGTGACATACCCCAACCACAACGATCATCCGGGTCTGACCACAAAAGATCACACATGGCCCCTTCATGAGGAACTTCTTGGACACGGTCGAAACTTCTTACATTATCAAGGGTTTCAATAGATGGAGACAGTCCTCCATGCAAACAAAAAATTTCGGATTCAACCTAGAATTTGATATTTGGGAACATAAGTAAAAGGAAGAGAATTCTTGCACTTAAAAGATACATTTTCATGGTAAACATCCAAAAGCACTCACAAAAGATATCGAATGGGTCATCAACAGTATATGGTATCTTCCGAAACTGCACTAGCCAAACTAAAGCCACCACATGCCCGGTAGAACATGGGACAATCTAAGTACAGACATACAGTGAAGTATTCACCCTTGCTATGTCTTCTGATATTGGTATCCAGAGGTTGAGCTAACAAGAAGAGGCCATTATTCCAATATTAATTCGTAAGAATTCATTCCCTTCCTAAATCCACTGCTGGCTTAGAGAGTCTCAGATTTTTGGGTTGAAACTGCTTAATATTATGTGGTCTAAGTTGATCTGATAATTTTATATGCTTTCCTTAAAGTTTTCAATTTTATTGGTTTGGCCTTCATAATTTACCGAAGCATGTATGAGTGAGAGAAGTGAAGCAGTTCATTAAGCAGGAGACTATGAAGCAATGCTCGATTGCTTCCGAAAACATACAAGAAGCTAATACGTTAGTCTAAACTCTAAATGACGAGACACAGCAGCTACGTTTGTAGATATAGTAGTCTATGGAAAGTTCATTGGAAAAGGTAAAAAGTTTATTCTGAGTTCAGATGCAAGCTTACCCTATAGCAGACTACATTGCTGTTGAGATAAAATGGTCTAAGAGACTGTAAAGATTAATCTAGAGTAATGATTAACTAACCAATGCCGTCAAAGGAAAATAATCAAATAGATCAGTAAATGTTTTCCAAACATTAGCATTGCCGTACCTGTCAAGAAAACAAAATACTTCACATATCAGCACCAGAGTTACAAAAAAGGAAATAACTTACAAAAGGCCACACCATCAACCAGAGCAATAGAAATCAGCTCCATATCTAAGTTTAGGCCCTCTTATATGTGTGCAGGCCAAAAATATGCAGCTTGCTAAAATTAAACCAGAATAAATCCCAACAGTCAGAGAAGTCTTAAATGGGAATAGAAGAGCAAGGACAAAGAAATCAAACACAATATTTCCAGTCTTCAGAAGCAAGTTCATAGGTCAAGGGAACCTTTGATTCCATTCCAACCTCCACCCCATCCTCACAAACCCAAATTTGTGAAATTTGTGAAAGGGTAATAATTATAAGCACCATGCACGTATAACTTTAGATGAATGAACAATTCAATGAAACTAATAAGGAAATCGTCACAATAAACTTTCAAAGATAAGAGACTGGAAGGTTAATTTCTGCGTAATATTCCATCCAATATTATAAAAATAACACTTCAAATTGGTTAAGCTACTCCAGTTCTGAAAGATGCATCCTGAACACTAGTTCTAACATGCATCACAATATTTTTAAGCGGCTGCTTAGTTTTGACTTTTTCAGAAATATAGTCTAACGTGCACCACATTATTTTGCAGAGGGTGATTAGTTTTGAGTTAATATAGCCTAACCACCAGACATTAATGGCACCTTAGAGGTAAGTGTCAGCATAAAAAGGTTTTAATTATGTAAAAGGTTTATAAAACCTAAAGAAGCTACTCCCATCTTTCTTGTGTCTTGTTGAAATCGACTGCAAGCTGCTCCTAAGTCCTAATTGTAGGAACTGTTTTTAGTTGTGAGATTATTAAATAGATTACAACTACTAGATCAGCATTTAACAAATATATGATACTTCTTGATGCATTTAAACTAAAAGAGAAAAATCACTATGATATGCAAACACTAAATTTGTCGATCAAAAAATGTCAAGGAAGCTTCAACTAAACAGTACTAATTATGTTAAGGATTAATATTTCAGATTTGTCTTCCCCTTTTTCCTGACAGGTGCTTTTCAGGTTTCAGATTTTTCTCTCAGCGATAAATTTGATATTTAGATGTTCCTGTGAACAGCAAATATGAGATGTATAGATCACAGAACCTTTACTTAGTTTGGGGATTACATGCTTATTTTTGGAATGGCATCAGCAGAGTTTTTTTCCAAACATTATGCAATACTAAAGAAGATAGGATTCATTTGGAACTGGATATAGAACCATGGTCTAAAGAACTCACTTCCGCAAGCATTCATCATAGAACCCATAGACTTGTGTGATCTGCATTAAGGAAATAACATTCAGCAAACTGATTTAAAAAGAGAGTACTCTAGTTTAAAAGGGCACAAGAGTAACAAGTTCCTCGGGAGCCTTATACTACATCCTCACTCAACAGAATGTGGATCTCATCTTCTTCCCATCAGTTTGTCAGTGACCAAGTACTCCAAAAAGATGGAGGAAATTGATGCCAAAATGTGATTCCAAAACAGGTAAACTGGGCCAAACTAAGCAGATAACATTTTGAGAAAATCAAGGTGAATGAAAGCTTAAAACTGCTGAGCTAAGGTTGGACAACAAAGCAATCAACTATTCCTCAAACCCACATCATAGTCAGAAGAGTCCGGAAGCTAAACGGGCAACAATTTTTTTCACAAATTCCAAAATGGCATGTCTTGTTTTTTAACACCAAAGGGTAAAGGCGCAGCCGTCACTGCGCCTTCCCTTTATTTAGGGACGTCTGTTTGTAACAGACAAAAAGGAGGCGGCACAGTGAAAAGGTAAGGCCCACTGACACCTGCGCCTTACCTTTCTTTCTCATTTATTTATTTTTTCTTAATCAATCTTTTAACTCATTTGTAGTTGGAATTTCACAATAGAACAAAGAGGTCATATATAAACTTATTAGATTCTTTCAGTAATAAGTTTATATATGACCTTTTTGTTCCATTGTGAAATTCAAACTACAAACGAGTAAAAAGGTTGACCAAAAAAACAAAACGAGAACGAAAAGGTAAGGTGCAGGTTTCAGTGCGCCTTACCTTTTCAATGTGCCGCCGCCTTTTCTTTCCGTTACAGACGTACATTATTTGATAAAGGGAAGGCACAGTGCCGACTGCACCTTTGCCCTTTTGGTGTTAAAAAAAAAAGACATGCCTTGTTGGAATTTTTAAAAAAAATTGTTGCCCTTTTGGCTCTGGAACCCAGTCAGAACTCAGCAAAAACTCTAGCAGGAAATTTTTGCTAGAAGATATGTATTGCATAAATGGAGTGTAATAAAGATCTGGTAAGAATAGCTTTTACTTGAAACAAGTTTGCTTAGATTGAATCAGTTGCCAAAGTCAACGTCCTGTCTGACTACAAGGTGAACTATTTCAAATGCTAATTCTAACCAGACACCTGCCTCAGCTCCAATGAGAAGGATGACAAGACCAGAAAGCCAAAATGTAACAATGGGCTCAACAGTACTAAATTAACTAAAAAAGAGTTCTGCAAAAACAATGTCCTATGTACCTGCCGGCTTTCATGATTTCCTCTAAGAATAGTTAGTCGTTGAGGATAACGCACTTTCAGAGCTACCAACAGCTGCAAAACCAAGATTACATGAATTCTCCAGCTACTCAAAAGTTTATATAAGAAGTTATTCAGATGAATGCAGGTCTTGTTCTAATTGATCAGATGCTATTATAAACGGTGAAAGATGAAATGGCCCAATGTTGTTAAAGACAAAAATCAAGAAGATTTTGAACAATCATATGACATACTCCGCATGTCCCTTGACCAGTACTAAGATAGAGAATGGAAGTTTGGACAGATGATCACATTAAAAGGAGTTCAACATTTTCTTTTTGGGGGGGATGGAGTAGGAGTTTCGACACAATTTAATATAGCAGGACTTGAAAACTGAAATGAGTTGAAACAAGATAATTCGTTTTGAACTTCAATTAAAAGCAGGAAAAAAGCATGTGAATGTACTACTCAATTTGTTTTTTTTACTATCTGCTTGCTGTACATTACATGAACAATCAATAACTGGTCAAAAGCTCCTGTAAAGGAAAACCTCAATATGATATGATTCTGTCTTCATCAAAAATATTTATAGGTAGAAAATTTTACTATATTAGGAATTTCAGGTGAAAATATGTCACAAATGCAGCAAATTTTTTTTGACAAACGCAGCAAATTAAGACATTTTTATTTACTTACAGTAACAGTTTCAACCGAATAATATCCACGGTCGACGTAATCCCCCATAAACAAATAATTTGTATCTGGGCACTGCCAATGTAAAAATTAAACCGAAATAAGAACAAGAACAGCTGTGTAACAAATACATTAAATAAACCAAAGGTAACAAGAAAATTACATAAATAAAATTCCTTTAATGAGAATCAAAGATTATTCAAAAAGTAAGCAATGGAAAGTCACAAACTTTATCAACAACAACAACAACAACAACAACAACAACAACATACCTAGTGAAATCCCACAAGTGGGGTCTGGGGAGGGTAGAATGTACGCAGACCTTACCACTACCTATATTAAGTTAACTGAGGAGAGAAAATAAAAGATACGTTCTTTTCCTTTTGGGCTCACATAATTATTTCAACAAAGGTGAAACTTACTATATATTTGTGTCCATTTTTCTTTTCACTCACCAATGAATGCAAGAAAATAACTTTCATTCACCTACCCAACAAGTTGTATCTTAGAGGGAGTAGTGTCAGTATTATTTTTGTGTGGTTCATTAGTGCTTTTAGCTATTCTCATTATCTGTTCTCCTTCTAGATTATTATACTAATTGTCTATCTTTAGTCCATAGCTTCTTTGTTTTCTAGCATTCGACCCATATCCAGACCAAGGGATATTATGTCAGATGCCAAAGTGATTATCTAATTTTACCATTATTTTGTGTCATGAATATCTTGATAGTTCTTTTTTTATTAAATTAAATTGACTCATGAGAGTATTTCATGATTCAGACATTTCAGATTACAACAGAAACAAATGCAATTGAACTTGAAAATGCAAATTATGATTTTTGTCGGCCCGTGGTGTAGTTTTGCTAATTTAGTCATAATTACTCTACTGAATTCTCCAGATTCAATCCATGAAGGAAAGGGGAGGGAAAGGGTTGTGGTGAAACTGGTGGCGGGCAAAGGTGATGGTATTAATGGAGGCGAGAGATAAAAGGAGAAAGAAAACAGAAAAAAGAACTTAAAAAATACTTCTTTTGGCTGTTCACACTCGAAGAGAAAGTGTGTTGCACGCATCTATGCCACATCACTTTATTGTGTTTAATAGGTACATTTTTCATGATGTTAGATTGTCTAATAGGAACAAGCCTAGTTAAGATGTCAAAATGAAAAATCATGGCAATTTTATTTTTTTGACAACTGTGGCATTTGGGCCAGTTTTTGCACACCTTGACTAATTTCACGGGATAACTATCACCTCACACCATAGATACGAGGTAACTTCTCCATCAAGGCTAGAACATGGAAAGAAATCACCTGGTATGTTTTTCTTGTTTTTGCTGAGATTTAAACTTGATACCTCATGATTCTCGATCCACTTCATTGACCACTGGGTCACACCCTTTGGTGCTTGTGGCAACTTTTAAGCGGCCCCTTATGTATTTGGCCAATTACATTTTCCTTTCTGATCAAGTCAACTCTCTCCAATACCCACACAATCTTTTGAAAATTTGTTCTTACATTTTTTTCTTTGTGTATTATGTCTTTATCCACCATCTACCACAGAAAAGTGAAAAAGGTGCACACACCAAGAAGAAATTAGCAAATTACCTGTCCACCAATCCTAAAAAGCTCAGCAAGATCGTGGAACTGCCCATGGATATCACCACATATAGTCACAGGGCTTTTTACTGGCTGCGAAGCAAAAAATAAGAGATAAAACAAAATCAGACCAAAGAGATAAATACATAATCTCATGAAAAAGACATACAATTATAGATAATATTTGTAGATCAATGCATCATACACATATAGGATAAGAATACTCTTACCACTAGAGGAAGAACAACTAGTCATCACTTAATCTTGAAATGAAAGCAGACGAAAAGGAGAAAAGAGAGCAGATACAATACTAAACACATATTATGATATTTATAACCACAAGCCATGACACTTTTTATACTTTATAAAGAGTAAAAGACCAAAAAAACCATCTTTTTTTACAGAAGCGTATTCCAAACAACAACAACAACAACATACCCAGTGAAATCCCACAAGTGGGGTCTGGGGAGGGTAGGATGTACGCAGACCTTACCACTGCCTAAGTAGAGAGGCTGTTTCCTGGGAACCCTCATCTCAGAAGCGTATTCCCTTATAACCAATATAAAGATGGGGAAGGGGGCAGTTCGAAGAGCTTACACCACCTTGGTAGTAATTTTAGAACAAATCACAAGCAATAGAAAATTTGTGAACACGTAAAGGTTATACCTGAACATTGCTTTCTTCCATTAGTATCTCCTTAGCCTTCTCACATAATGCTCTAACCTAAATTAGAACACGAAAAGCTTAGCTGTCAATACCTTGTGCATACATATGGCATACACTAATACAGGAAAGAAAATAAATAAACACCATATGAAACATTACATTCAAAGAGACAATTTGCAAACAATTGAGCCTCTATCAGCAGAACTGTAATAACTGCAAGCTCCCTGAACAGAAATCTGGCTACTTGAGAAACTAAACAACAGCCAGGAGTAGCCTAAATCAACAAAACAGGTTCAACCCTTTGCATAACTTCTACAGTGCTTTCTAGCCATACCATCAAAGCAATAAACAACTATTACTTCAGATAGAACACATACATCATTTTTACGCAACACAACTAGCTCCAGACTCAACTGATAGTCAAAAAGATGAAATTTTTTTTAAAAAAATATTTCACATTGAAATGACTCACAAGAAGTTCAGAGTTCAATGAGAATACACAGAGATCTAAAATCACTGGAAAACTCCAAATGCAAGACTAGCAGAAGAACCATAATTTGGATCCCGGTGAACAAGAACTATCTGCAATTGTACAAACGATATTTGATCCAAGAAAATATTTTTTTTATTCCAATAATATAAATAAATTCCATCTCAAGAACCAAAAAAAATAAAAAATAAAACCGAAACCCAGATCCAGAAATGAGAGAAGTAAAGACCTCAGGCTCAGATAGAGGCTTGCACTGCATGAGCTGAGAAATCTGCTCATCCAGGTTACCATGTGTGTCAGCTATCAGATCCGTAGATTATTATACTAATTGTCTATCTTTAGTCCATAGCTTCTTTGTTTTCTAGCATTCGACCCATATGAACTCATTTCGTACAACTAATATTCAAACTAAAAATTTCAACTTCAAGAATCAAGAACTGATTTTTCCCAATATATAATCTTCAATAAATTTCAGAAATTTTTTTTGCTGAAAGACAACACCGACCCACCAAAGCCCTTTTTTTTGTTTGTTCTTCTGGGCAAGAAGAAGAAGAAAAGGAGAAATAAAAGAGAAAGCCCTCGAAATTTGTCGATCTACTCTTTATCGACTATGTAAAAATTTGGAATTTTTTAATTCATTTTCTTTGAAAATTTCGATCTGCTACTGAGTCCTAGATATGTATATTGTATTACAGAGAAACAATATAAAAAGTAAAGAAAACTAACAAAAACAATAATTTGAAAAAAGAAATGAAAAATGGAGTAACAGAAGAAAAAGAACAGATTATCTGAGGTGGAAAGGAACAAAAAGGAAAATTGTGGTGGAAAGGAGTTTCAAGAAACAAAGTTTAATAATTAATTCAATTATTTTGCTTAATTATTCATATGTTAAATAAAAGACAAAATTAAGAAAATGAATTTCTTTTAGATGAATTTGAGAAGGTTTTTACTGGTCCTACACGTAGTAATATTCATATTAAGCAATAATATGAAGTATATGCAACTAAAAATAATTTGACCAAGTTTGTTTTTTTCAAAAGTAATATCAAGGAAATGAAATAATTATGTGTAAAGAATCACTTCAATTTTTTATTATTTAAAGCATATGAATGATTAAAAATATTTATTATACCAAATTTTAATCAAAAATTTTAATTTCTTTTAATTAAATCTAGTAGGATGATCAGAGGGAGAGCGATCGGACTCGATGCGATGGCTCACAACCTACAAAAAAAGATGTAGAAGCAAGGAGTGAGTACCAAAATACCACGTGGTACCCCGCAAGTAAACCAACTAAACAAAGAAGTCCAGTAGTGAAGACTGCTAAAATGCTCGATGAGCGGAGGAGAAATACAATGGTTCTATTGTACAAGAATAAAGGTGATATTCAAAACTGGAACAATTACAACGAGTATCAATTTGCTAAGCCACATTGAAGGTCTAAGAGAGAGTGGTGGAGATGAGGGTGAGAAGAGGAGTGTCCATTTCAGCGAATCAGTTAGGATTCAGGCCAGGACGATCGACTACTGAAACAATTTATCTTATTCGAAAACTAATGGAGAAATATAGGAAACGAAAGAAAGACCTTTATATCGTATTCATTAATCTTGAGAAGGTTTATGTCAAAGTTCTGAGGAATGCCCTGTGGAGGTGTGGAGAGATGAAACGTATTCCAATGGTATATATTAGGGTGATAAAGGACATGTATAATGGAGCCAAAACTCGAGTCCATCATCCAGAATAGTGGTGATATCGATGATGATGTCACACATTATATTTGGGCAGCATGGACGAAATTGAGGTTTGCCTCTAAAGTATTGTGTGATAAGAAAATACCACATAAACTTAAAGGTAAGTTGTACAGAATAATGCTTAGACCGTCTTTGCTATATAGGGTGAAGCATTGGTCAGTCAAAAACTCACATGTTCAGAAGATGCAGGTTGCTGAGATAAGGATGTTGAGTTGGATGTGTGGACATATCAGGGATGATTAGATTAGGAATAAGATCTTTTGAGAGAAGTTAGGGATGACCTATATGGCAGGTAAAATGAGAGAAGCGAGACTATAATGGTTTGGGTATGTGCAGAGAAGAAGTGATGACGCTCCTGTTAGGATGTACAAGAGGTTGGATTTAGCGGTTACGCGGAGAGGTAGAGGTAGATCAAAAAAGTATTAGGGAAGGTGATTAGACAAGATATGACGCAACTTCATATTACCGAGGGTATGACCTTAGATGAAAAGTAATGAAGGTCGTGTATTAGGGTAGAAGACTAGTAGGGGTAGGATAGTGTCTTGTCTTGTGATATAGTAGGATTGCAGTATTAGTCGCGTCATTATGTATTGTGTTGTTACTGACCATCATTTATTTTACTACATGTATTGTATTTATGAGTTTTCAATTACTTTTTGCTATAGTCGTTTAGTATCTAGTATCTTTTACTTTTTGGGGTAGATATATTTAAGTTGAGGGTCTTTGGGGAACAACCTCTCTATCTGTATGAGGTAATAGTAAGGTATGCTTACATTTTACCCTTTACAGACCCCACTTGTGAGATTTCATTTGATATATTGTTATTGTTTTAAATCCAATAATTAAAATCACAAAATAGAGAAATTAGGTATGTGTAACAACCTGGCCCAACACTCCGAAGTATTGTCCGCTCTTGGGCCTGATCCATCACAGACTTGCTGGGCCTGTCCAAAGAATACGGGCACAACTCAATACCAACGAACATAATTACGCAC
>DF363755.1:22680-33449 GCA_000787875.1 Solanum virginianum | reverse complement strand
CCCCCCAATTCTGTGTAATGACCGTCCGGGCCATTTCTATATTTCTATTACTATTTTGTTGATTTGGACTTATGTATGATAATCTCGGGCCACTAAGGACTTATTGGGGATATTGGGATAGCTATTAGTTGAATTGGTTGTGAATTTTGTGGATTTTTGGGTTAACGAGAAGTTATAACTGTAAAAATGAGATTTTCGATAAAGTCATAGCAAACAACCTCAAAATGGGATTCTGACGGTTCCATCAATCCCAGAACAGCCGAATTAGGCATGGTTGGTTAACGATCTTTCTTCGGTTGGCGGGGGCTTCTGATTACGTTTTGACCCCCTCAGTTCTTATAGCTAAAATTAGCCGAAAAGAAGTGAGACCCTCATTTTTCTGTGGGATGCTCCGTTGGAAATTTCGACTGCACCATTGGATTTGAAACATCAAAATTCAAATTGTTGTTCTATTTATTTGCATAAAACAGACATAAAACAGCCCGGGAATGCCCCAGATACATTTTTGGTATTGTTGGTGCCAACAGCAATGGCCAAAGCCTCACATTCGCGGGGGCACACAGGTGCGAAGCCCTGCATTCGCAGAACCTTAGCCAGCATTCGTAGAGACTTGGCATGTGCCAGCCCCAGGTTCGCAGAGCTTAACTTGAGATAGAAAAGATAGTTTGAGTTGCTTAAGGACTACGACATGAGTATTCTCTACCATCTAGATAAAGCTAATGTGGTTATTGATGCTCTTAGCAAGTTATCTATGGGAAGCACCGCTCATGTGAAAGAAGAGAAGAAAAAGTTGGCTAAGGAGGTGCTAATATTGGCATGATTAGGAGTGCAACGAGATTAATCTGGTGAAGGTGGAATACTTGTGCATAATGGGTTTACATCATCTCTTGTAGTAGAGGAAAAGGAGAAGCAAGACCAAGATCCCATCTTACTCCAAGTGAAGGGATATGTACATAAGCATAAATTGATGGCGTTCGTCAAAGGGGGAAATAGGGTATTAAGATACCAAAGTAGATTGTGTATTCTAAATGTTAATGGTATTCGAGAAAAAATCATGGCGGAAGCTGATAGCTCTAGATATTCTATTCATTCAGGGTCTACCAAAATGTACCATGACTTGAGAGAGGTTTATTGGTGGAGTGGGATGCAGAGAGACATTGCAAACTTTGTTTCTAAGTACCTAAACTGCCAACAAGTAAATGTTAAGCACCAACAGCCATGTAGAGTAGCCCAGAATTTTGAAATTCCAAAATAGAAGTAGGAGGTAATTAATATTTCATCACAGGCTTACCGAGGTCTCACAAATAGCATGATTCGATCTGGGGGATTGTTGATAGGATGACTAAATTATCTCATGTCATGGCGGTAAAGACTACTAATACGGCAGAGGACTATGCCCAGTTGTATATCCAAGAGATTATTAGATTGCATGGAGTTGCTTTGTCCATCATATCAGATAGGAAAGCTCAATTCACTGCCCAATTCTAGAAGTCCTTTAAGAAAGACCTAGGTTCAAAGGTAAACCATAGTAATGTTTTCCATCCTCAAACCGATGGCTAGGCAGAGTGTAACACCCCTTAATTTCCTCCTATCTGATTTAGATGAGTATGTGCAGAGGATTGCTAGAAAATGAATGAGGAAACCTGTAGAAGCAAGTTACGAGAGGGGTTTACGAGTCGTAAAGGGGTTTAGGACTTATAAACCAGGTTTCGTATTGGATTCTACTGTTTCAGATTTAAGGATCACCATATCTACAAAAGAAGTTTTATGACTCGTAAAGAGCATTATGAATAGTAAGATGATGTTTCGTGCAAAGTTCCAGTATTTCATGTTGCAAGACCCCTCTAGCTACGAGAGGTCAATTACGACTCTTATATCGAATTATGACTCATAAAAGAGGGCCTCGTATCAACTTCCAGTGATGCAAGATTTTCATACTTCTAGTTACGAGGGTGATCTATGACTCGTGGGCTGCTCTACGAGTTGTAGATGGGATCTCATAGACCCTGTCAGCAGTTTTACTGCAGGGGTATTTTTGTCCATTCTAGTTTCTTTTGGTCAAATCTCTTCACGTTATAGACTTGTATAAAGTCTTGAAACATAATCCTAAGGGTATTTTCCACCCCTTTTCACCTTGAGGGTTCTTAAGAGCAAAAAGGAGAAGAGTAACGAGCTAGGGTTTCTAACCCAAGAGCAAAGATTGGTGAAAGATCAATTATTCTTCAATTTTCAAGTATATAAGGCTTATCAAAGTGTGAAATTTCTTTGTGACCCTTTTCTATTTTCTTGAGTCAAAAGTTGAAAAGAGTTGAGATTTGAGAAATTCCATCATGTTAACATTCTATTTTTGTATCTATCATAAGGACTTATTCTTCTTATTATATTACCTGAGAAAAATTGCTAAATAGCATGAGTATTAACATAAGATTTACACATATATTTCATACTTGTTAGCATGAACCTTAATTTTTCAAGATTTTATGAGAACTCTATGCATATTGATGAGTTGATGTTGAGGTTAAGGTTGAGTACATGAGTAAAGTAATTTGAGTATGATTGAGAATAAGAAGCATGTTGCATTGAATCATATACATCTATGTTGCTACATATGAGTATCTTGTTTGCACTAAATGATGAGTCGAGTCATATGAGTCTAAATGACCATTCGAGTCGGAGTTGAGTTGATTAATTATATTGATTGGTTAAATTGTTGCCTAATTGAGATGAGTTGAGATGATTGATAAGTTAAGCTTTGATATGATTGATGAATTGAGCTTTGAGACAATTGATGAGTTGAGTTTTGAGTTGATTTATGAGATGATTGCAGAGTTGAGCATATTTTAGACTTGGGAGGAGTACTAAGCACCGAGGTGGGAGCAAGTATACATCTACTTTAACCCACAAAATGATGTTGCTAGCGTAGGATAGTTATTATAGCTAGTCTGATGACTCTTGTCCCGCAAGTGGACATTTACTATAGATACAAGAGAGAGTTGATCGCCCTTTTTCGTGGCAAGTTAATAGCGGGCGTGGCAACGATGCTGATTCGTTGTACATAGTGGGATGAGGATGTCAGTTAAGAGAGAATCCCAAGCAGCATTGAATTAAGCATGAGATTTCAAACTGAATCTATTTTACTGAGCCTATTTTAAAAGCATGATTTTACTATAAAACTTGCATAAATTGTTTTGAGCATAAGTTGTTCAGTCGAGGTGAGTGAGTTGAGCTTTACTTTTCTTGAGCCATTTTACATACTAGTATATTCCATGTACTGACATCCATTTAGGCCTGTATACAAGTGACAGAGGGCTTTAGCACGTGCACCGTTGAAGTCTAGATCAGTACATCTCCGAGTTGGTGAGCTCTCCTGTATTTCGGAGAAGCCTTTTTTATGTTCTTACTTCTATTGAGGACTCTCTATTTTCTTGATTTTGGGTGTCCATAGCCTTTCATGGCTCTATCTAGATTGATGAGTAGACGCTTCATAGACTTTGAGTGAAAAGTATTGAGTAGTGATGTTTCAAACTTATTTTCATGTATAAACCTTGATACGATTGCGTTATGTATTTTACTCTACTACTTGCACATAATGGATTTTCATTATGAGTTCTTTCTTCAATTGTCGAGTTGATATAACGATTGTCACGAACCAAGCCTAGGGCCTAGACATGACACAGCAAATGAAGAATCTAAAGGAACCCCAAAAAGCCTTTTAGCATATCGATCACACATCCTTAGTCACGAAAGTAAAATAACAACATCAAGAGATATAAATCAGGGAAATGGGACTAAGAGAATCTTTGATAGTCATAAAACATTTTAAGAGTGAAGCTCATAACATAATTATATCTTAATATCCAACAACACCTTTAACATGAAATGGAATTGGGGCCAAGATATTTTTCGGGCTCACCCTCATAGTATCAAGTGTTCAACATAAAGAAATAGCAAACGGCAAGAGTAGCGTAGATAGCTTCCTCGGACTTGAGGATTCACCAAAACTTAACTTCAAAGCACCGAACTAGCCATGTGGTTGATGATCAAAAGGTGCTCCGGTCCCTACATGGCAATATCATGTAGGCATATAATATACGTTAGTACGTTTGAATGTACTAAGTATGTGGGATGCAAAGCAACGACAATCATATGTCATAATAACAAGATGCTTAATCATAATAAAGGAATATAAACTCAATATGGAATATATACTCGAACTTTACACAACATATATGAGATGGGCCAAATAGCCTCCCGCTCACTTTACGGTATAACCTTTTCGGAGGGTGTTACCAATACCCCTACCTTATGACATAGTCTTTTTGATAGGTATTATAAGACATCCCCTACTTTACGATATAATCTTTTAGGTAGGAGCCGTGAACTGTTCTACCTTACGACAGACCTTTTCTATAGTATTATAGAATGACCTTACCTTATGATATGATCTTTTCGGTAAGAGGCATGAATTATACTTTACGGCATGACCTTTTTGATAGGTGTTATAAGGTGTCCTTACCTTATGATATAATCTTTTCGGTAGGAGCCAGGAGTTATTCTACCTTACAGCATGGCCTTTTTGGTAGGTCTTATAAGATGTCCATACCTTACGATATAATCTTTTCGGTAAGAGTCATGAAAATAGCTCACCAAACCATCACATTCAAGTATCAAGAAAGGACTTCACATTTTCCCAAGAACATAAAAAAACATAGGAGCCCAACAATTCACTTGCAATGCCATAGGTACTTTACATGAATTCAATACATACATGCAACCCCTTAATCACCATAAAGTCACTTGACTTATAAACCATGCATTAGACTATCAATAACTTAACAATCCTTGACTTGACATTTTATTAAACACTTGGCGGGCACATATGAGTACATGTTCAAATCATGCAAAACGCAAGAGTATAGATCATGAAATAGTGAAATCAATGCATCTTAAAGTCACATAAGTCAGTCCACCAACATCATGGTAAAACCACATCATGGGTAACTTGTAAATCATATCAAAACTTCACAATAGTTCATAGATTTCATAACTTGAATCATGTATAGTCTCAATAGATAAAGATTAATTCATAAACTTAAAATATATATTTATGTATAATCAACAATATTTGACCAAATCCTATCATATTACATTCATAAAAAAGGAAGGTTGGACTCGATGGATGAAAGGACCTAATGGATAAAACTCACGTACCTAAATTTGGGGATTCCTTGAGGTAGACTTGAAGCTTGAGTAGAGTTCTTGAGATCCAAAATTAAGTTTGAGACACTTGAATTCGGATGGAAATTTTTGATGACATGGTTCAGAGGTTTTAGAGAGGATTTTTTTGAGTGATATGGAGTTGAAAAATGCTAAGTATGATATATTTCACGCGTAAAAGTGTATAGGGTCATGACCCCAATGCCTTAGGCCAAACAGAAAATTAAGGAAATGATAACACTGCTCCGCGATGGGTCCGTGTCACAAAGCCATCGCAGACCTACACTGTTTTGCGAAAAGTTGGTGAAAATTATTTTTCTCTACGGGTCTTCTAAAGTCCGGGTTATACCCATTATCCACTCAATTTTGTCCCCTGATCAAGAATATGAAGTCGAATGTTCGATATCGCTCACAGATTTTGAGATATTTAAAAATTACGATTATGGGAGTTTCTAAGGCACATTTTTTGGGCGTTTCAATATCTCCCCCTTGGGAACATTCATCTCCGAATGTCAAAGAAACATGTATAAGAGAAGTAATCATGAAGATTTTAGCCTGACATGAATACAATAATTACACTTAAACATTATTTCTAAAAAAATCTCAACATGAATGCCAAAATTACTATAAACTTATTACCATAAACATAAATGCATGCAACATGATATGAGGGCTGAAACTTACGACTTAAAATCATAAAAGGGACTTAGTTTGCTATCTTTAGTTTGAATAGAATGAAAAAGGTACAAATATTGCCTCTTCATGTCCGCTCCGGCTTCCCAAGTGACACGTTCCACTTGTCGATTCCTTCAAAGAACCTTAATGGGTGCAATATCTTTGTTCCTCAACCTTTCCACATATCTATCCAATATCTCCACCGGGGCCTCCTCATAGGTCAACTCATCCTCCACAACACCCACAACCTCAAAGAGTTCTATAGCACTTAGGTCACCAATATATCTCCTCAACATAGATACATGAAAGATCATATGAACCATATCCATTTTCCCTAGGCAATTCCAATTCATAAGCAACTTTACCAATTCTCCTCAACACTCTATAAGGACCTACAAACCTAAGGCTCAATCCCCTTTCTTGCTGTGGCGTGTTGGATTTCGAGGAAAACCTAAGGCTCAATCCCCTTTCTTGCCAAATCGGATCGCACCATTCATGGGTAGGACTTCTAAGTGAACCCAATCATCGACACAAGCATACATAGCCTACCTTAGTACCTAAGCACACCATCTCTCCCTTGGGAAAAAATCTCCACTTCACCATCTTCCACCAAAGCATTCAACTCTAGCAAGGCGGGGTCAAGGTCTTATTCTATCTTGTCCTCTTCAATCAAAGATGATTTGGAACCATCAAAACTGCTACACTACCATTCTCAACTTCATCCAACCTCATTCCCAACCTAGCCAACTAGTGTACTTCTCTAACCACCTTTTTGTTACTCAAAATTCACACTTATCATATTTAACAAACAACCTCTCATCCCTCAAGATTTGCAATGTCACCCTCAAATGACTCTCAAGCTCTTCTTCATTCCAGAAATAAATTAATATACCATCCATAACTACCACACACATATAAAGGTAGGGTTTAAAGACCCTATTAAAGAGATCCATAAACATAGTCGGGGCATTGGTCAAGAAAAAACATTACCACAAATTCAAAATGTCGGGAAGGACATCAAGAAACTCATTGACTATCGAAACTGACTCAATAAGAAGGACTTTACACTCAACATCCCTAACCCTTACGAGATGGTAAACACAACTCTTAGAGATCAATTGGGCCTTAAGACAAGAAATGAATCTACCCTTAACAACTACTTTACAACTTCCCTACTCTAGTATGGACTCATTAAGAAATTAGAATCCAACTTTATGGGCTCTACAATCAATGGAAGTATGACATGCATGTAAGCAATCCACCCAAAGAAAATCTCAAGATCCACCACAACAAGTTCAACAAAAATCACTAGATAAGACTTTATGCAATAAGGATATGAGACAATATAGACCTTTTCTAGATACAATAGACTCACCAATGGGCTAAACGCCTAGAAGGTTCACACAGTAATTTGGGTCTCACATGAAGCTCATTAGCAACCCAAAAGGAATAATAAAAGAAATAGTGGTACCCGAATCTATCAATGCATACACATCAAAATCAAAATCCTTTAACATATCGATAGCAACATCAGGCACCTCATCCCCTCCTTACTTCCCTTGAAGAGCATAGAATCGATTACGTTATAGAGCACCCCCTTGTTGGCCACCATGAGTCCTTTGGTCAATATGACCACTTTTATCCTTGTTTTGAGCAGTTGGACAATCCAAACTTTTGTAACCCATCTTACCGCACCCAAAGCATGCACTCGTGTTCCTGGAACATGTGCCACCATGTTTCCTCCCATATTTTGGGCATCTAGGATGGGTTACCCCATCATCACCTTCTTGGGGCCTTGGGTTAGGCATCATATCCTTAGCAAACCTCTTGTTTGGAGCACTAGAAACTTCACAATAGTTCATAAATTTCATACCTTCTTGGGGCCTTGGGTTAGGCATCATATCCTTAGCAAACCTCTTGTTTGGAGCACTAGAGCATCCTTGGCCTTAAAACTCGAGACCTTATTAAAACTAGTCGCCCTCGAACTGAGCCCTCTTGGACTTTCTGCTTCTCTTCTTCCTAAACTTCTCTCCCTCAAGTTGTTCGGCATAGGTCATGAGCTAAGATAAATCCATATCACTTATAAGCATCATGGTATGGTACTCTTTATCTACCAAGTCAAACACTACTAACACAAATTTCTTCATCCTTGATCTAGGTTCGACAACCAACTATGGGGCATACTTGGAGAGCTTGTTAAACTTGAGGGCATACTCCCTCATACTCATGGAACCTTGGTTAAGATTCATGAACTCTATCATTTTAGCCTCTCTCAACTGAATCGGGAAGAACTGGTTGAGGAATGTGGCCTTAAACTCCTCCCAAAGAATAGCACCATGATTGTCCCTCTTAATCTTCCATTACATAAACCAAATTTGAGCCACACCTTTTAGTTAGTATGTTGCTAGTTTCGTTTTCTCCTCCGAATCGACTCTCATGATGGATAGCACCTTGTACACCTCATCTATGAACTCTTGGGAATCCTTATTCGTCTTGGATCCATGGAACTCCAGTGGATTTATTCTAGTGAAATCCCTCACCCTAGAAGCCGGAGTAGGAGCATGAGAGGCTTGGACCCCTTGGTTAATTTTGTTGGTCATTACATGTGCCTACATAGTGATGGCATTCTGGAACTTGACTTGAGTGGCCCTTTCCCCTAGAGGGGCTTGGTGGAATGGACCCTCGTCGGGTGTGCGAGCCCTCCTTAGTCTTCCTATTTGAAGCGGCATAATCTAGAAGAGCAAAGACCATTCGTTAGGGAAAAAGCCTTACACTCATATCTAAAGCATGAAATAGAGCATGAAGAAGTGAAACATTTCCTAAAATGCCTCATAGTCTCTTATTCATAGTTGTGGCGCACTTCACAACCATGAATAAGACTCTAATAGATGTGGCGTGTTGGATTTCGAGGACCTTTAACAACCTAGTGCTCTGATACCAAGTTTTTCATGACCCAAGCCTAGGGCCTAGACGTGAAACGGCAAATGGGGAACTCGAAAGAACCCCAAACAAGCCTTTTAGCATATCGATCACACATCTTTGGTTGCAAAAGCAACATAACAATAATAAGAGATATAAATAAGGAAAATGGTACTAAGAAAAGTCTTTGATAGTCATAAAACATTTCAAGTGTGAAGCTCATAACATAATAACATCTTAATATCCAATAATACCTCTAACATGGAATAGAGCGGGGGCCAAGATATTTTCCAGGCTCACCCTCATAGTATCAAGTGTTCAACATAAAGAAATAGTAAATGGCAACAGTAGCATAGATAGTGTCCTCGGACTTGAGGACTCACTAAAGCTTAATTTCAAAGCACCGAACTAGCCATGTGGGTGATGATCAAAAGGTGCTCCAGTCCCTACATGGTAATATCATGTAGGCATAGAATATGTGTTAATATGTTTGAATATACTAAGTGTATGGGATGCAAAGCAACGAGAGTCATATATCATAATAACAAGATGCTTAATCATAATCAAGGAATATAAACTAAATATGGAATATATACTTGAACTTTACACAGCATGTATAAGATGGGCCAAATAGCCTCCCATCATCTTACGATATAACCTTTTCGGAGAGTGTTACCAATACCCCTGCCTTACTACATAGTCTTTTTGATAGGTATTATAAGACATCCTCTACTTTATGATATAATCTTTTAGGTAGGAGCTGTGAATTATTCTACCTTACAGCACAACCTTTTCGGTAGTATTATAGAACATCCTTACCTTACGATATGATCTTTTCGGTAAGAGCTGTGAATTGTATCTTATGACATGGCCTTTTCACTAGGTGTTGTAAGGTATCCTAACCTTACGATATAATCTTTTTGGTAGGAGTCATGAAAATAACTCACCAACCCATCACATTCAAGTATCAAGAAAGGACTTCACATTTTTTCCAAGAACATAACAAAACATAGGAGCCCAACAATTTGCCTGCAATGCCATAGGTACTTTACATGAATTCAATGCATACATGCAAGCCCTTAATCATCATAAAGTCACTTGACTCATAAACCATGCATTAGATCATTAATAACTTAAGAATCCTTGACTTGATATTTTATCAAACACTTGGTGGGTATATATGAATAAATGTTCAAATCATGTGAAATACAAGAGAATGGATCATGGAATAATGAAATCAATGCATCTTAAAGACATGTAAATAGCCCACCAATATCATGGTAAAACCCCATCATGGTTAACTTGTGAATCATATCAAAACTTCACAATAGTTCATAAATTTCATAGCTTGAATCATGTGTAGTATCAATAGATAAAGATTAATTCATAGTATAAACTTAAAATAGATATTAATGCATAATCAACAATATTTGAAAAAATCTCATCATATTTCATGCTCATATTTCATAATTAGATACCTATAAGAAATACAATTTGAAACCATGCAATTTTCATAAACAAGGAAGATTGGAATCCATGGGTAAAAAGACCCAATGGATGAAATCCACATACCTAAATTTGAGAATTCCTTGATGTAGACTTAAAGCTTGAATAGAGTTCTTGAGATCCAGAATTAAGCTTGAGACACTTGAATTTGGATGAAATTTTTTGATGAAATGGTTGAGAGGGTTTTTTTTAGTGATATGAAGTTGAAAAATGGCTAAGTATGAGAACTTCATGTGTAAAAGGGCATGGGGCCATGATTCTAATGCCTTAAGATGAAATAGAAAATTAAGCAAGTGATAACACTGCTCTATGACGAGTACACATCGCAGAGCCATCGTGGACCCACACTGTTTTGTAAAAAGTTGGCAAAAATTATTTTTTCCTACAGGTCTTCTAAAAATTGGGTTATACCTATTTCCCACTCAATGTTGCCTTCTGATCAAGAATATGAA
>DF363755.1:10200-22613 GCA_000787875.1 Solanum virginianum | reverse complement strand
TTCTGATCAAGAATATGAAGTCGGATTTTCGATATCATACATGGATTTTGAGATATATAAAAATTACGATTATGGACTTTTTTAGGCACATTTTTAGGGAGTTTCGATGATGAGGTTCGCTCGGGGGCTAGTAATAGTCTCTGAGTGTCATCTATTCTAAGGGTACCTCTCGGGGCATGACCGACTTGGTGTCAGAGCATAGAGTTCAGGAGTCCTAGGGAGTCTATGAAGCTGTGTCTAGAAGTGTCTTGTTTATGAGTGTGTTGTGCACCACACTTCATAAGCAAGAGGCTACAAGACAATAGGAAGTGTTAACCTTTCTTGTGATCTGAGTTTGTGCGATAGAGTTAAAAACTCTATAAACTTTTTTTCTAACTCATGCATTACACGATTGCAAATCATGCCCCTAAGATGTACTGTAACCCAGAGGAATGTTTCAGCTAGCACTGCTGAGAACCCTACTTTAGAGGTGCCTCCTTAAATGGAAACGAGGGGCCGAGGTCTACTGCCTAGGACTACTGGAGTGTTTGTGACACCTACTACTCCACCTGCTCATACTACAGAGGCTAATTTTAGAGGAGCCATTGCTATGCTCACGCAGTTAGTAGCTGCTTATAGTGGGAACCATGTTTCATAGACTCTTAGTTCTAGCTCCCATGAGCCAACAGTTGCTTCAAAGGTTGAAGAAGACCCTCAAAATTTTATTGATGAGATATGGAAGGTGTTGAAGACCTTGCATATGACTAAGACTGAGGGAGTTGAGCTTGCTGCTTATCAGCTCAAGGATGTTGCCAATGTTTGGTACAATCAACAGGAAGAAGGTCGAGATGATGATGCTGAACCCACTGTTTGGGATGAGATTGAGAGTGCCTTCCTCAATCACTTATTTCCTCAACAGTTGAGAGAGGTTAAGATTGAGAAGTTCGTGAACTTGAAACAAGAGGGTATAACTATCAAAGAGTATAACTTGAAATTTATCTAGATATCCAGGTATGCACCGAAGATAGTTTCGGATATGAGAGTGAAGATAAGAAAATTTATATCGGGTTTAGGCCGACAAGTGAAGAGAAAGTACAAGGCGGCATTTTTAATTCTAGGCATAGATATCTCCAAAATGATGGTCTATGCCCAATAGACTAAAGAAGATAAGAGGAAAGACAAAGAGAGGCATTTGAGTAAGAAAGCCAGATCGACAGGTCTTGAGTCTACCTAGAGCAAATATAACAAGAGAGAAAGATCTTATTTCTAGAAGAGGTCCTTAGGCTATGCATCATCTTCAGCCATTGCACCAGCCCTGAGCCACAGACATGATCAGAGGTCCCAAGGTCAGTCAAACTTTAGGCCATAGGGTGAACAATCTCAAGCAAGTACGACTCTTCACTCTAAAGGAAAGCCACCTTGTGGGAGATGTGGCAGGATGTATTTAGGAGAATGTAGAGGTGGAGGGAATGCTTGCTACAACTGTGGCCAACCAGGCCACTTTCAGATGGAGTGTCCGGTGTAGGGTAATAAGGCTCAGACTTCTACCACAGCACCACCAGCGAGGGGTAACCAAAGAGAGATACTGTACCGGGAGTAGGTGGTGGGACAAATTGTCTGTATCCAATGGGGAACCGACAGGATCAGGAGGTTGCTCCAGATGTTGTGATGGGTATGCTTCGAGTCTTTACCATTCCTTGCTATGTTTTACTAGATCCAGGTGCAACTTGTTCTTTTGTGATGCCATACATAGCAAGTAGAATTAAGATTCCTCTAGAGTGCTTACTTGAGTCATTTTCTATTTCTACTCCTGTTGGCGAGTTAATCCGAACTGAGAGAATCTATAGAGATTGTGTGGTGTCCATCTATCATAGGGATACTCTTGCTGATTTGATTGGTTGGAGATGGTTGATTTCAATGTGATTCTTGGTATGGATTGGCTTCACACTTGTTGTGCCTTTGTTGATTGCCGAACTCAGACTGTCAAATTCTAGTTCTCGAATGAGCCTGTTACTGAGTGAAAGGGAGATTCTGTTGCTCCAAAGGGTAAGTTTATTTCTCACCTCAAAGCCCCAAAACTAATCTCTAAAGAATGTATCTATCACCTCGTACGAGTTAAATATGATGATTTTGAGCCCCCTACTCTTAGTTTTTCCTGATCATGAGCGAGTTTCCTGATGTGTTTCCTGAGGATCTGCCCGGAGTCCCTCCCGATAGGGAGATTGACTTCAGAATTGATGTTCTTTCTGACACTCAGCTTATTTCTATTCCACCTTATAAAATGGCCTCCGCAGAGTTGAAAGAGTTAAAAAAGCAATTGAGGGATCTGTTGGAGAAGGGATTCATAAGGTTTAATGTCTCTCTATGGGGTGCTTCGGTCTTGTTCGTGTGAAAGAAGACTGGTTTCTCGAGGATGTGTATTGGCTTTCGTCAGTTGAATAAGGTGACTATCAAGAATAAGTATCCGTTTCTGAGGATTGACTTGTTCGACCAACTTTAGGGTGTCACTGTTTTCTCTAAGTTAGACCTCAAATCAGGCTATCATCAGTTGAAATCAAGAGAATGTGATATCCCGAAGATGGCTTTTCAAACATGATATAGTCATTTTGAGTTCTTGGTGATGTTATTTCAGTTGATAAATGCACCCGAAACTTTTATGGATCTGATGAATAGAGTATTCAGATAGTATCTAGACATGTTCGTGATCATGTTTATGGATGATAGTCTAGTGTACTCCAAGGATGAGGAGGAGCACGCCAATCACCTTAGGATCACCTTGCAAATGCTTCGAGATAATGAGTTGTATGCAAAATTTTCTAAGTGTGAGTTTTGGCTCAAGTTTGTGGCTTTCTTAGGTCATGTGATTTCAGGAGATGGAATTCGAGTGGATACCCACAAGATTGAGACGGTTAAGAACTGGGCTAAACCAACTTCTCTGACCGATATAAGAAGCTTTTTGGGGTTGGTAGGCTATTACCAGAGATTTGTTAAGAGGTTTCTATCCATATCCGTGTCGTTGACCAAATTGACTTAAAAGAAGGCCAAGTTCTAATGGTCCGATGAGTGTGAGAGGAGTTTCCAAGAGCTAAAGACAATGTTAACCACCGCACCCATATTGACCTTTCCTGATGGAATAGAGAGGTTTGTTATCTACTATGATGCTTCGAAAGTAGGACTGGGATGTGTGTTAATGCAAAAAGGGAAGGTTGTTGTCTATGCTTCTAGACAACTTAAGATGCATGAGAAGAATTATCTCACTCATAACTTGGAGTTAGCAGCGGTGGTGTTCGCTCTCAAGCTATGGCACCATTGTTTATATGGAGCACATATTGATGTCTTCAGAGACTATAAGAGCCTACAATATGTCTTCACCTAGAAAGAGCTCAACTTGAGGCAGAGGAGATGGCTTGAATTGCTCAAGGACTATGACATGAGCATCGTCTACCATCCAGGTAAATCTAATGTGGTTGTTGATACTCTTATAAAGTTGTCCATGGGAAGTACCGCCCATGTGGACGAGAAGAAGAGGGAGTTAGCCAAAATGGTTCATAGACTGGCATGATTGGGAGTTCAATTAGATGATTCAGATGAAGGAGGAGTTTTGGTGCACAGCGGGTCTGTATCATCCCTGGTAGCAGAGGTGAAAGAGAAACAAGATCGAGATCAAGTCCTATTACAAGTGAAGGAAGATGTGCATAAGCAGAAAGTGATGGCTTTCGCCAAAGGGGGAGATGGAGTATTGAGGTATCAAGGCAGATTATGTGTCCCAGATGTTGATGGTGCTGGAGAGAGGATTATGGCAGAGGCCCACAGTTCTAAATATTCCATCCATCCAGGATCTACCAAGATGTAGCATGACATGAGAGAAGTCTACCGGTAGAGTGGAATGTAGAGGGATATCATTGAATTCGTTTCCAAGTGCCCGAAGTGTCAATAAGTTAAAGTGAAGCACCAAAAGCCATGTGCAGTGGCTCGAAATTTTGAAATTCCAAAGTGGAAATAGGAGATGATCAACATGGACTTCGTTACCGGTTTATCGAGATCCCGCAAACAGCATGATTCGATTTGGGTGGTAGTTGACATGATGACTAAGTCTACACATTTTTTAGCAGTTAAGATGACTAACACTGCAGAGGATTATGCCTGACTCTATATCAGGGAGATTTTCATATTACATAGAGTCCTTTTGTCCATCATCTCGGATAGAGGAGCTCAATTCACTCCCAGTTTTGGATATCTTTTCAGAAGGGTTTAGGTACGAAGGTGCTCCTTAGCACAGCTTTTCACGCTCAAATCAATGGCCAGGAAAAACGCACTATTTAGACGTTGAAAGATATGTTAAGAGCCTGTGCCATTGACTTTATAATTGAGATGACCACTTGCCATTGATAGAGTTTGCCTACAACAACAGTTATCATTCAAGTATTCAGATGGCCCCATACAAGGTACTCTATGGAAGGAGGTATAGGTCGTCGATTAGATGGTTCGAGGTAGGTAAAGCAGAGTTGATTGGACCAGACCTAGTTCACTAAGTTATGGATAAGGTGAAAATCATCTGAGAAAGGTTGAGGACTGCGCAGAGTTGACAGAAATTCTACACAAATGTCAAGAAGAGAGACTTGGAGTTTGAGGTCAATGATTGGGTGTATTTGGAGGTGTCTCCCATGAAAGGTGTGATGAGATTTCAAAAGAAAGGGAAGTTAAGTTCGAGGTATATTGGCCTTTATTAGATCATAAAGAGAGTGGACAATGTGGCGTATGAGTTAGAGTTACCATCAGAATTAGAGGTCATCCGCCCCATTTTCTATGTTTCCACGCTCAAAAAGTATTTGAGGGATCCATAATTAGTTGTGGCTGTTGAGAGTATTAGAGTAAGAGACATCCTGAGTTATAAGGAGATTTATGTTCAAATCCTTGCCCGTCAGGTTCAAAAGTTGAGAACTAAAGAGGTTGCATCTATCAAAGTATTGTGGACGAACCAATTTGAGGTTTTAAAGACTTTGAGTAAACAGTATTGAGTAGTGATGTTTCAAACTTATTTTCATGTATAAACCTTGATACGATTGAGTTATGTATTTTACTCTACTACTTACACATGATAGATTTACATTCTGAGTTTCTTCTTTCGCTATTGAGTTGATGTGAATATGAAGGCCAAATACCCCAATCTGTTCTTGCCTACTAATGAATGAGAGAGTTGATGGTAAGTGGTTACCTCTAAATTCTTGAATTTCCATTCCTTAAGTCCTCCTTCTATTCTTCCTATGATAAATGATAGAGTTCTAGAGTCCGAGTGAGGATTGACGTGATTTGATGACTAACTAATTGCATTACTTGCTAAAATTTGTTGATTGCTTGAGTGAGAAGAAAGATGGCAGATTGCTAGAGTCCATAAGGAAATTTGTACTTTGTCCTTAATCCTAATCCCTATCTTTCTCTTTATTCGAGGACAAATGATCCCAAGGGAAAGATAATGTAACACCCCTTAATTTCCTCCTGTCTGATTTAGATAAGTATGTGTAGAAGATTACTGGAAAATAACTGAGGAAAACTGTAGAAGCAAGTCACGAGAGGGGTTTACGAGTCCTAAAAGGGTTTACGACTCGTAGACTAGGTTTCATATTGGATTTTAGTGTTTCAGATTTCAGGATCACCATATCTACGAAAGGAGTATTATGATGTGTAAAGAGCATTATGACTCATAAGATGAGGTTTCGTGCTATGTTCCAGTATTGAATGTTGCATGATACCTCTAGCTACAAGAGGTCAATTACAAGTTGTATGTCGGATTACGACTCGTTAAACAAGGTCTTGTATCAGCTTCAGCGATGCAGGAGTTTTAGATTCCAGTTATGAGGGTGATCTATGACCCATGGATAGCTCTACGAGTCTTAGATGAGGTCTCGTAGACCCTGTCAGCAGTTTTACTGGGGGGTATTTTTGTCCATTCCGGTTAGACTTGTATAAAGTCTTGAAACATAACCCTAAGGGTATTTTCCACCCCTTTTCACCTTGAGGGTTCTTGAGAGCAAAGAGGAGAAGAGTAAAGAGCTAGAGTTTCTAACCCAAAAGCAAAGGTTGGTTGAAGATTAATTATTCCTCAATTTCCATATATGTGAGGCTTATCAAAGTGTGAAATTCCTTTCTTCAAATGCCCCTTTCCATTTTCTTGAGTTAAAAGTTGAGAAGAGTTGAGATTTGAGAAATTCCATTATGTTAACATTCTATTCTTGTATCTATCAGGAGGTCTTATTCTTCTTATTATACTACCTGAGAAAAATTGCTACATAGCATGAGTATTAATATGAGATTTATACATATATTTCATACTTGCTAGCATGAACCCTAATTTTTCAGGATTTTATGAGAATTTTATGCATATTGATGAGTTGATATTAAGGTTGAGTACATGAGTTGAGTAATTTGAGTATGATTGAGCATGAGAAGCATGTTGCATTCAGTCATATATATCTATGTTGCTACACATGAGTATCTTGTTTGTATTAAATGAGGAGTCGAGTCGTATGAGTCTAAATGACCGTTCAAGTCAGAGTTGAGTTGAGTCAATTAATTGTATTGATTGATTGAACTATTGCATAATTGAGCTGAGCTGAGATGATTGATGAATTGAGCTTTACGATAATTGACGAGTTGAGCTTTGAGACGGTTGATGAGTTGAGTTTTGAGTTGATTGATGAGATGATTGCTGAGTTGAGTATATTTTAGTCTTGTGAGGAGTATTGAGCACCGAACGGAGAGTGAGTATACATCTACTTTAACCCACAGAACTACGATGCCAACATAGGATAGTTATTACAGCTAGTTTGATGACTCTTATCCCGCAAGTGGACATTTACTATCGATCCAAGAGAGAGTTGATCGCCCTTTTCCGTGGCAAGTTAAGGGCGAGCGTGGCAACGATGTTAATTCATTGTGTATCACCTAATTAAAGGTGATCGAATGAGGATGTTGGTTATGAGAAACTCCCAAGCAGCATTGAATTGAGCATGAGATTTCAAACTAAGTCTATTTTACTAAGCTTATTTTAAAAGCATGATTTTACTATAAAACTTGCATAAATTTTTTTAAGGATGAGTTGTTGAGTCGAGGTGAGTGAGTTGATCTTTACTTCTTTTGAGCCATTTTACATACCAGTATATTCCATGTACTGACATCCCTCATATAGATACAGGTGACAGAAGGCTTCAACATGCGCACTGTTGAAGTCTAGATCAGTACATCTCCAAGTTGGTGAGCTCTTCTTGCATTTCGGAGAAGCCCCTTTTATGTTCTTACTTTTGTTGAGCACTCTCTATTTTCTTGATTTTGGGGTGTCCATAGCCTGTCATGGCACCATCTAGATTGATGAGTAGAGGTTTTAAAGACTTTGAGTAAACAGTATTGAGTAGTGATGTTTCAAACTTATTTTCATGTATAAACCTTGATACGATTGAGTTATGTATTTTACTCTACTACTTACACATGATAGATTTACATTCTGAGTTTCTTCTTTCGCTATTGAGTTGATGTGATAATGTGATGATAAGGCCAAGTGATTTGTTTAGGAGCTAGCAATAATCTCTGAGTATTGACGACGCCAAGGGTCCCTCCCGGGGCGTGATATAGAGCATAGATGCACACCTTGGAAGATATGTTGAGAGCATGTGTCATTGACTTTAAAGGCAATTGGGATGATTATTTACCCCTTATTGAGTTTAACTATCTTCCATTCGAGCATCCAAATGGCTCCTTATGAGGCTCTCTATGGGAGGAGATGTAGATCACTAATTGGATGATTCGAGGTAGGTGAAGTAGGGTTGATTGGGCCAGACTTGGTACACCAAGCTATGGAGAAAGTAAAGATTATCCAAGAGAGATTGAGAACTGCCGAGAGTCGCCAGAAGTCTTACATTGTTAGGAAGAGGGATCTAGAGTTCAGAGTAAACAATTAGGTATACTTGAAATTTTCACCCATGAAGGGTGTAATGAAATTTGGGAAGAAAGGAAAGTTGAGTCCTCTAGACATTGGTCCCTACCAAATTGTGAAGAGAATGGGAAACATAGCTTATGAGTTAGAGCTACCATAAGAGCTAGCAGTCATCCATCCAGTCTTTCACATCTCTATGCTTAAAAAGTGTTTGGGAGATCCCTCCTTGGTTATGCCTGTCAAAAGCATTGGAGTAAAGGATAGTTTGAGTTATAAAGAGATCCCAGTCCAAATTCTTGATCGTCAAGTTCGCAAGTTGAGAACTAAAGAGTTTGCATCTATAATGATGTTGTGGAGAAGTCAATTTGTTGAAGAGGCCACATGGGAGCTAAAGAGGATATGAAGGCTAGATACTCTCACCTATTCATGCCTCCTAATGATAAAATTGATGGTAACGATTCATTCCATTTCTTTGAGTTAGTTCTCCATTATTAATTTGAGTTGTTATCTCTGAGTTGATGCTACTCTTGAGTCTATGAGTACTTGAGTATATAATGTCTTTAATTGTATTTGTGTCTAATAATCATGTTAGAAATAATATTTCAATTCTTAATTTTGAGTTGAAATTGATTTCTGGAGTATGAGTATTTGAGTATCTGAGTGTTTGAGTTCTTTATGCATATGGTGTTCCTGCTTGATAGGTTTCCTAGTTACTTATCATTCGAGGATGAATGACCTCAAAGGGAAGATATTGTGACACCCCATAACTCTATTCTTACAGGAACATATGTTTCAAGACTCATTCTTACATATGGAAAGTGGATTAGGGTCACAAGGGACATCTAGTACTTAGCCGAGTTCAAAATTTTCCTATCAATTGAGTTTCCCGCGTTAGATTGTAAAAAGGTCAACTTTAAATGTCATAACTTTTAGCACATAAAATATTAGATAGCCTATGACCTACCAAATGAAAAGTCTTTGAATTATCTTTCTGATGCCACTGATTTCACCTTATTTTGAGTTCAGAGTCAAACATTATGACCATTTTACTGCGGATTTCCAGAGCATAGTATTGTGGTTTGAATGATGGACTATCTTGATAACTCATGAAAAAACTTCTAAAAGTCTATTTTTGAGCCCACAACTTGACGGACCTAACTACGGGTCATAAATACTTCTAAGGGTCATGGTTTGGTCTCATGGAATGAATTAAGAGGCTTCAAAAATTTGCCCAAAAGTTTATGAATGGGTTTCTATGGACCATGGAAGTTTCTACTGACCATAGATTGACCCGTGGATGACTTCGATAACTATTTTGGTCTTTTCCACCCTTTCAAAGACTTAACTTGACTTTTTTGTACCTAAACAAGTCCCTAAACATATCTATTCAACTTTTTCATGCCAAAACACCTTCTCCAACTTAGAGCAAGGTTTCAAGGCAGAAAAAGCTAGGGTTTGAAAAGGATCCTGTGAGTTCTTTCAAGCCATTCCAAGACACAAAATTTCCAAGTATGCAAGGCTAACTAGAATATGGATTATGTTTTTCCATGTGCCCCATAACCTGAATTGATGGAGTTGTGAATGGATTGAGTCTTCTATGGATGTTTCTTGAAGGTTTTTCTTAAATCCTAACATATTCCTGTATCATCTTGCATGAATTATAGTTTTTTTGAATTAAATACTTGAAATAGATGATTTTACTTTTCTACATGAACCCTAGAATGAATGCTTGTTATTTTACATATTGCACTTAAATGGATATGCATGAGTATGCTTTGAGACTGAAGAGTCTACAAAATTCATAAATGTTTTAACTCTACTTTTGTACCTGAATATTATGAGTTGGAATGATGGATGATAGAGAGCCTTTATGAGTCATGAACTAATCCTAAAAGAATGTTCCTAACTCAAAAGTTGATAGTTGATGTGATGAATTCAGTTGATAAATATCCAATGACACTAATCTAATGACTTAAATAGGGTTTATGTCTTATGAGAATGTTGAGTCTTAAGAGGAGTATAGAGCATCGAATTGAGTAAGAGTAAGTCCAACTCAAACTCAACAACTACGTAGCCAGCATAGGAGAGGATTACACCGTAAAATCTAATGTTTCCCTATTATCCCAAAAAGAGAACTTGATCTTATTATTATGGATCCACTGATGGGATGTCCTTTGCCCTGGAAAGGTATTGGATGGATGTGAAACAGCATCACTTCGTTGCATCATCACCGGCTCATAGGTGATGGTTGTTGGTTAGAGAAACTCTCATATAGGCCTTGATAGTGTTTTGACTATATTGGATTAGATGGTATATGAGTGGTTATTGTCTAAACTGTATTTTTACTTTAGATTCTTGACGTGTTGATTGAGTTTTCTACTTCTTAAGTTGATGTTATTCTACCTTTACATGTTTCATTTTTCCATTTTACATATTCGTACATTCTACGTAGTGATGTCCATTTGGGCCTGCATCTTTTTATGATACAGAGATAGGTACTAGCGATCATCAACAGGCGCCCCATTGAGGATCTCTTTGCATTCAACTAATTGGGGAGTCCTCCCTACTTTCGAAGGATATCATGTTTCTATTCTAGCTTTGAGTTTAGACTTGTTTTATTCTATTTTGAGGTGGCCATGGACTTGTCACTGGCACCATTTAGTCCGATGATTTAGCAGCTTAGTAGATTAGACAATCGAGTTGTGATTTGATTATGTTTTTAGCTAGTTTCTTTCATACTAGTCTTACTCAGTTGATTGATGGATTGTTTGGCCTTTGGCCCTTGGTTATCAAATTATGATTTCTTTCCATTAAGTATTTCTTAATCGTTGATCTCTTCCGCTGTTAGATAATGATTGAACGAATGTGATGAGGCCAAGTGGTTCGCTTGGGGGCTAGCAATAGTCTATGAGTGTCAGTCACGCCAAAGGTACCTTCTAGGGGTGTGACATATTCAGTTCCGGATATCGTGGTGAGAGCTTCTTACTTCCGGAGGAATCTATTATATATTTTAATTTGTCTTCTCTTAGTAGTCTGTCGAGGTAACCTTGGACCTATCTTGAGACCTTCTTATGAGTTGATAGATGCTTCATAGACTGAGTCATATAGAGTTAAAAGGAGTCTATTTTCCTTCAGAGTAAACTTTGTAAATTGTTGTTATTTAATTTATATAAATTGAAATATTGAGTAATTTGTATAAGACGTATATGTGAAACTATTTTATATGATGGTTTAAATGCCCACTTATTTATTTTCTTTCGTTTCATTAGTCCTCTGTTGATTGAACAAGTGTATTGAGCCAAGTGATTTTCTTGGGAGCCAATAATGATTTCTGAGTGCCGAACACGCCTAGTTTATCCTTTCGAGACGTGACAGGCATCATTATATAAATCGCATATCTCTATATGTGTTCCTTATAAACTTACAAATATATACATGATTTATAAAGATTCATTAGTCAACGTACAATAGTAGTAACTGATTATTTTTAGTATAATTATTTCATTTGGTATAGGCAATTTCTTCACACTGAGGAAAAAAATATTTTCCAAAATTTAAAATGATGGGTCTTTTTCACAAAATATAAACTTATAAGTCAAGTTTTATATTTTAAAAAAATGGTTTTCTGCAAGTGAAAGATAGTTTTCTTTCTTTAAATCAAAACTATAAATAAATGTGGATGGTAAAAGGAATATGACAGAGGATATGCTGTTTGGAGGTGCTTTGCAAACTTTTTCTCCATTTCACCAACAAATTCATGGACAAGGCAACTGGGAATCTGATGAACATATTTCTTAAAGGAGATTTCACTAAAGGGATAAGAAGTTACCCCTATATTTTGGCCCTAGAATAAAAGCTAACACAGGCTCTCGCGTAAAAATCAAAGGATATGCCGATTCTTTAATGGTTTATTCCGTCAGAAATGCTCTATAAAAAACATGGAAGCACTCTTTTTTGATGAATCAAAAGCAGAAAAATAATGGTTTATTCTGTCAGGAATGCTCTATAAAAACGTGGAAACACTCTTTTTTGATGAATCAGAAGCAGAAAAATGAGAAAGACGAGTTGGTATAAGGGAAATAGTGATAGGGCTACTCTCTATTGGCATGCGGTTATATGTTTGAGCTGACACGCCAAAGGAGAGCTGCCCTGTTACTGTCTCTGCTTAATCTTAATATGAGCAACTTTGTGAATAGCTGATTCTATAGATTATCAAATAGCGTCTACATTGGTTTTAATTTCTACTATAAGAGTTGGAGAGAATTTGATGCTAATGACAGTTTAAGGTACTTTTATAGGTAAAAGTCTACATTGGTTTTAATTTTGGTGTACATATTTTGAAGATCTCTTACATATTTTGAAGCGGAACATATATTTAAAAATAAAAATTTAATAATGCTACAATAAATAATATAGATATTAACCTATAAATTTAATTTATTAAACTACCAAATGTATTAAATAATATAATGTATTGAAAAGTAATTCTCCGTTGTAAATTAAATCG
>DF363755.1:0-10131 GCA_000787875.1 Solanum virginianum | reverse complement strand
TGTAAATTAAATCGTATGTTTTTCAAACATAGTTGTTTGAATTCAGTTTTATGTATGTTGTGTTCTAGAGAAATTGTAATGAGATTAGTTCTTCAAAATATTTGTTTCACTCGATTAATCTTTAGATCGTACATTAATAATTTAATATTAAATTTCAAGTTATAGTATATTGACATGCCTAATTTCAAAAGAGATAGGGTTGGTTAGACCGTTTGGGTATTACTTGTTCGACAAAAAGATATCTGTTTTTGGATTGTAATTTAACTTATATTCAAAGTTAAATTTTTATTTACAAATGAAAAAAATGAGTTTGTTAGGATCATTTTTCAATGTTTTTCGTACTAAATTCTTAATTAGTTAGGCAGAAGGGATAATATTATTTTCTTGGTGGATAGTTGGGTTAGTCACAAAGGGATGATATTATTTTCTAGATAGATACTTGGGTTATAATGAAAAGGAACATTTTTCGATACTTTTCATGGACTAAATGTTTGGTCAGTTAGCTGGAAGGCGATAATATTATTTTCTAAATGGATACTCAAGTTATAATCAAATTTCAATTACACTAGAAAAATAAAACAAAACAACTTTCACCTATTCTTATGGTACATTTGCTTCTAAGAGGATGACGTTTGGGTTGTGTAACGCATCAGTCACATTTCAATGATATATGGTATTAGTTTTTCCCATGAGTTCGCCAAAACCTATATATATTGGAAAATATTTTTTCAAGTTGATAATACATCAATAGTTTATTGCATACACTACCTTGATTTGTTGTTTTCAAAATCTTACTGGTAGATAATAAAGTTTATGTAGTTTTCCTCAAAGTTCTAAAATATCATACAATTTATGTTTTTATTTAACTAAAAAATTAAAAAGAAAATTTACTAAGTTTCTAATGTTATGACCATATATGAAAATAATGATTTATTTTTTATATTAGTTGTAACTTTGTAATACATATAATTGTACGAATAGATAATCAATTTGCTTGATAAATGTCTTTGAGTAATCTAGGATTGCACTAGCTTTGTAGTACACCATCGTAGTGACTTCTAGTGGTGTTTTGTTATCATATCTAGCCAACAAACTACATATACAGTGTTAGAATTAGCACAATGGAAGTTATAATTCCAGAATCATAAACCTTGCAAATAACTAAACATCATTAGTATAGTGACTTCTAATGGTGTTTTGTAATCATGTCTAGCCGACAAACTTTTGTAATCATGTCTAGCCGACAAACTTTTGTAATCATGTCTAGCCGACAAACTATATATACAGTGTTAGAATTAGCACAACGGAAGCTATAATTCCAGAATCACAAACCTTGCAAATAACTAAATATCATAGCATATACATAAACAAATAGAAAGAACCACTAATTTGCTGAAGAGTTCACAAAACTCACTCAATATTGAAAACTCTAGAACTGCAATCTTGCCAGGTTTAACATGCAAAAATTCAAAAAGGGTTTTCTCCCTTTTATACATGAAAACTTTATCTAAGAATAAATCGCCTAAAATGACTGATGAGATAGAGAGAGTGATCGAAGGCGATCCCTTATGCTTCTCCTGTAGGGAGTCTCATGAATTTTATGTCATGTACTAGATCAGAAATCTGCTTTGCTGTTGGTATGGTAAGTAGATTTCAATCTAATCGTGGGAAAGAATATTGGACAATAGTTAAGCATATAATCAAAGTATCTGAAAAGGATCAGGAATTACACGCTTATTTTTGGTCCTGAATATCTTGTACCTATTGGGTATACAGATTTAGATTTCTAATCAGATAGAGATTCAAGAAAGTCCATCTCAGGATATGTATTTACTTTGGGAGGTGCAACCACGATATGGAGGAGTATCAAACAACTTTGTGTTGTTGATTCCACTATGGAAGCTGAATATGTAATTGCCTCGGAGACAACTAAGTAGACTGTTTGGCTCGAAAACTTTCTGAAAGAACTTGGAGTGATTCCTTCGATTGAAATACCAATTATGCTTTATTGTGATAACAGTGGTGCAGTAGCAAACTCGAAAGAACCGCATATATAGCAGCCATAAAAGAAGTAAACACATTAAAAGAAAATATCACTTAATTTGTTATATAACTCAAAGGGGTGATGTGAGAGCTTTGAAAATTGAATCAAAGAACAATTTGACGGACCCATTTACAAAAGGCTTACCTCAAAAAGTTTTTAATAAGCATGTGGAAGAAATGAGTGTTAAAATTGTGAATGCATGGCTATAAGTCTAAGTAGGACATGTTGGGATAGACTATTAACGATGTTATTGTATTATAGTATTTTTATTTAATCCCTTGTAAAGACTATTTATGTTGATATAATAAAGTCTTGATTTAAATAGATCATTATATATATGTGTGTGTCTATTACTTACATTGTAGACAATTTGGTGCATAGAGTAATTTAACTCATACACGGAAGATTAAAATTGTTGGTTCATATAATTTATAAATAAAGGTTCACAATCAAATATGAGGCGGGACAAATATCTTGATGATTGTAGGACAAGATTAAATATAAATAATGGTTAAATTTGATTGTCTAGTTTTGTAGGTTTAGAGTCATCTTGATCTGGACAAATAAGTTACATCACATGACAATTCTCGCTAATCATATCATTCATTATTTTTTCGAATTTTAATTAATACGAAATTGTGTCCTACATGACTCGAGCAATGTAGATGTAGAGAAACTAGCTAGTTCATAAAAACTATCACCTTTTGCTTATATATTTACATTCATGTTTGTTAGACACTTTTGGCACTGGTGGAAGAAACTTAAATGGTTAATTGGTACTTGTTTTCTTATATAGCATCCAGAATTGGACTTACTGCAGTTACTCAGCTTCAAATGTGTTGAGAGTAAACTGGCACAAATGATGAGAGAACTCAACAAGCACCTTATTCAAACTTTAATTATGTCGAATTGTCAGGCAAAGGAAGCAGTACTCTTCATTTCCTGGCCTCTAAAAGAGCTGGAAAAGAGTGGGATTAGGGAAATCAGAAACGAAAAGCATAACATAGAATTGTAAAAGAAAAAATAAGAAGAGAAATACAAGGAATATAATAATTTAAAACCTTCATATATTACAAAACATCCAATAAGATAGATACTAACAAAAGGATATGCTGTTTGAAGGTCCTTTAGTCAAATACCACACGTCAAATCATGCAGCATCTCCTTTCAGTAACTTTTTTCTAAGGGAATCTGATGAAAATATGAAAAGTTACCACATCTTTTACGCTAGAATAAGCAATCACATAATGCAAGAAGATATCTCCAGACCACAACTAGAACCAAAAGTCACAAAGGATATTATGATTCTCTCCAATGGTTTATACCGTCTCTTAAACAGAGAAGAAATGCCTATAAAAGCATGGAAGGGTCTGATGTCATGAACCAAAAGAGAGCGTTGGTGACGAAAATATAAGCGAAACAGTGATAGGGCTACTCTCTATTGGCATGAAGCTGTATCTTTCAGCTGACATGCCAAAGGAGAGCTGCCCTGTTACTGTTTCTGCTTAATCATACATGCATTTAATACAGTGTGATGTCTTGAAGGTATTTTTCTACTTTTTTTACATGTCTACATTGATTTTCAAATCAAATCTCGAAGCATGCTGAATGTTATTCCATTCTAATTTTCAAATCAAATCACAAAGCATTAGTTAATTAGTAATCCATAGTGAGTCCTTGTGTTCTCATGTTATTCCAAATATTAAGTCTTAATTACTTTGTTGTGAATCCACCAACTGATAATTTGGATGTAATTGTGAGATGTATTCAATTGTACATTTTAATTTTTAAAGAGCAGTTATGAGTGATATTACATTCTAATTTTTGTATTTGATCCTCAAATTATTTTAGTAAATCTCTGGTAGGAATTGAACCTACGAATTCGCCAATTATGAGTTGGGCGCTTTAACCATTCAGCCATGGATGCTTAGCGGGGATCCTCGTACATGGTGAATAACCTGATTCGACAGATTTTCTAAGCTAGGAAGTTAACATTTTGGAAATTCTGGTTATAGGATTGACGAGGTTCAGTAGATTAATCAATTTTCATCAAGAAAATGTATAAAAAGTTACAACGTGATTATCCAAAGATACTTGAAAATTTCCAAACTTTCAAATATACATTCAAACTCGGGGAAATATTCTGGTGTTTGAATTTGGTAAGTTTCTAATATTGGATTGAAATAATGTCTTCAACAGGTGGTTCAGAAGACTCTAGCCCTGTTTTATTATATTGTGAAGCTCAACATTGATCCGTAAAAGGCTAAATGGTTCAAACTATTTCAATTTATGTATGCATGATTTGTCTCAATTTATGAATATCAATTGTACTTGTTTGAAACAACTTAAGGAGCTTGAATATTACTTTTGTATGTGTTTGGAGATTATTTGAGGTGGACTAAGGCGACTTCATCTGTGTATACTCCCATTATATCCCGTAATAATATATACCAGGTGATATACTCATGTCGCAGTGATATCAATGAAAATCAATGTATGATATACATATGTTCCGGTGACCATTTTAGGTCTATATATTCCGCACGACCTAGTGATTTACTACGAGTGAAACAAGTTGCCTAACATGATCTAGTGAAGTAAAAGCAGTAAGCAAAGAATATCCTATTTTGACACGGAGAACACCCGGTTCAAAAGAGGTATAAAAAACCACGGCATGTATCTCTACAAGATTTTGTTAGGTTGTGGAGCCTAATATAATATTTAGTATATTGTTAAATACCTGTCAACCTCGCGGGTCATCTAAAATTGTCAAAAGAATAGTCACCAAAGCCAATTGAGGAGCGTGGACACATGGCACTAGTTCCATATGCCTCTGAAGTTGGGAGCTTGATGTATGCTATGGTCTGCACAAGACCTGATATAGCACATGCAGTAGGAGTTTTCAGCAAATATATGTCAAACCCGGGGAAAGAGCATTGGGAAGCCGTGAAATGGCTTCTGAGATACTTGAAAGGTATATCTGATACTTCACTTTGTTTGGGCAATGGCAAGATTGTCTTGCATGGATTGTCGATATTGATTTGAGTGGTGATGTGTACTCGAACAAGAGCACATCTAGTTATATCTACATTATAGGTGGTACAGCAGTGAGTTGGATGTCAAAGCTTCAAAAATGTGTTGCTCTTTCATCTACTAATGTCACGACCCAACCCCGTGGGCCGTGACTAGTGCCCGATTGGGCACCCGAAAATAATGAGCCTAGTCATAGGACGGGACAGGGCCCCGTCATATCCTCGAATAAACGGATATGCAAAAATAATGAGCAAGTGTATATACCAAAAGTTTGCTCCGAAGCAAAGGGAGCACTTCAGACAGCAAGGGGAAATCCTAAGCTGGAGGATCGCTGACCCGTACGTCGGTACCTGCGGGCATAAAACGCAGCCCCCGAAGTAAAGGGGGTCAGTACGAAATACGTACCGAATATGTAAAGCAGAATGTACAGAAGGTAAACCTGAGTATTAATTAAAACAGAATTATGGAATGCAAATGTATAACCAAGCCTACAAAAATATTTATTTTCAGAATTCAAATCATACACAACATCAGAAAGATTTAAATCTCCAAGTCTCCAACACCTATCAAACACAACATAAATGAGCTAGGCGTCCCCATACTCACAAATCCTAATACAGAAATTGCATCGAGCAAAAGTTGGGCCGCTCGAATTATCGAATCGCTCCAAGTTGGGCCGCTCGAATTATCGAATCGCGCCCACTGAGGATATGTCCTGGACCGCTTGGATTATCGAATCGCGCCCAGTAAGGATATGTCCTGGACAACAACTAATGTAATTTTTAGTAACTAACAAATTTAATGTTATACAAGTCTTATATTGTATAGTTTTATAAATTTTTCAATATAATATGAGCTATTTCTTATTTTAATCTACTTTTTCATAGTAACTACTTTCTTATATCCTACTGTATTTAATTGGTAGCTGGACAACACGCTAATGTAATTTTTAGTAACTAACAAATTTAATGTTAATACAAGTCTTATATTGTATAGTTTTGTAAATTTTTCAATATAATATGGGCTATTTCTTATTTTATCCTACTTTTTCATAGTAACTACTTTCTTGTATCCTACTGTATTTAATTGGTAGCTAACAAAATTCCAAATAATTCAACTTGAACACCTTTATCTGTTCAATCTGACTCCTTTATCCTAGTCAGTGCAATCAACATACAAATTGGAACAGCTTTGGCAGATTGTTCAGTTGGTAGAAGAAGTTATAAAAGCCAAAAACAGCAAGACAATTTCAGTTCTCATAATACAGAAGCATATTGCAGTGAATACTTGCTAGCTAACTGAATATTCCAACCCTTCATGTAATTATCCATAATAGTATAATGTTTTTCCTTTCTTGAGGTAGGGGTATTCCTAAGCAATAATCTGGTAATAATAAATTAAAGAGAAGGGGAGGGGGTCTAGTGAGAAAGAAAATTTGAGAACAAAAATAAGAGAGCAGGAATGACAAAATCAAATGATTAGCATGTTTAGTAAATGGAGGTAGCCTTTGAACTTGTGTGTTGCTATTAAATTCATGTCAGTCTCTTAAAAACACTAAATGGGGAACTGGAGTTTTCTGAACTTAGATGCAGGTTGAAGAAAAGCCCATACTTAACCTAAATCATACAAATTACTATGATTTTGGGCTTTCTATCAAAAGTTATAAGCGTTTATATTTTTAGAACAATTATAGCATAAAGTCTTTCAACTTATCAATTTATTTTCATACTCTGACCATTTATGGATCTTAAAGAGGCAAAAGCTAAGAATGTAGCTAATGGTTCATAAGAATGGCAAGGAGTGAACATAAAACATATTTGGGCTTGAATTGCAAGGAGATGGGATCTTTCGAGACTCGTTTCATTGTCTAGAACTTAAGAGATAACATCAACAAACACTTCCAATGCCATTACTACACCAAACGCATCAAAGAACCTCATTTTATCACAACTACAAAAACAGGGCAGCATACTTATAAATGCATATAGATGATATTCAAGCATTCTCTTACCCTCTAAGAATCATATTACATCAACTAAACGTCAAACGCATACTTCCAACGCAACATAACATTTAATTACATACATAGAGCCTCAAATTTGGCCAACTCTTTCAAATATGCATATAAATAAATTTCCAACACTTCTTTTACCCTATAAGGATTATATTCAAGCTAATTGAACATAAATTTATGGTTTTAAAATAATATAACACTATAATCCACATACCCAAATTTCGGCCCTTAACCTCCACATACCAATCTCACTTTAACATGCTATCTTTCAAAATTTTCTTTCAATTTAACATCCTACAACATACATAGAACCTTAATCATCCATAAAACAAGGCTAAAGAGCAACTTACCTCTTCAACCCTTTAAATAGGCTAGAATTGCCAAAGTCGACAAGGAAGTATTTTCTTGGTCAACCAACCCCTCCATGCTACTTAAGGGACTCAATATACAAGGCTTGTAGTGTCAAAATAATTGTAGAATCGAAAAACGTGAATTCTTGTTACTCTACTATAGCAACCCGAGAGCTTGTAAGAAAGGGTTCTTGGTTTTGAGCTTTTTTATTTCAAAGTGTGGGAAAGTATGAAAATGATAAGGGATAGGATGTATATATCTTTACAACTTGACCCCACCCCTACACTTGTTCCAATAGGAAAATAACACAAGGTGGGGTGGGGCAAATCTTAGGTCCTTCAAGACTTCAAGTCTTGAAAATAACACTTTGGTCTCCAAACTTCTCCGAATTAAACCCAGGATGTATATATCTTTACAACTTGACCCCACCCCCACACTTGTTCCAATAGGAAAATAACACAAGGTGGGGTGGGGCAAATCTTAGGTCCTTCAAGACTTCAAGTCTTGAAAATAACACTTTGGTCCCCAAACTTCTCCGAATTAAACCTATTGAGGACATACGGTGTCTAACATCCTTTCCCCCTTAAAAACATTCATCCTCGAATGTTAAACTAGTCGTAAGGGTCATGCAACCAATTTTAGGGGAGTTTCCTTTTCGCTAAACAAGTGAGAATACGCCTTCCTTTCATTTACTTTTAAGCTTTCCATGGGGCTAACATCCTTTCCCCCTTAAAAACATTCATCCTCGAATGTTAAACTAGTCGTAAGGGTCATGCAACCAATTTTAGGGGAGTTTTCTTTTCGCTAAACAAGTGAGAATACGCCTTCCTTTCATTTACTCTTAAGCTTTCCATGGGAGGAGTCACCCATCCTAGTACTACTCTCACCCAAACACGTTTAACTTCGGAGTTCTGATGGGATCCGGTGCATTAGTGCTGATATAATCGCATCCAGGACTTCCAAAGTCATTCCCCCTCGGTCCTTACCTTGCCACAGTACCATAATAGAAACCTATGCCTACCCCAAATTGGCCTTAGTGCCATGGTCCAAAGTAAATACCGAACAGCCCCTATAAATGCGGCTAAGAAATATATACGTCACTGTTATTATCCTCCCAAAAGGAAATATACAAGAATGTAGATCCAAGATCAATCAGTGCTTACACATCTTAAGAGAAAACTAGTAATATACCTGTAATGGCGTTTAGCGGCGCTTTTTGGTCTTGTCGACTGGTTAGTGCGTAAATGCGGTTCGTAGGATCGTCGGATTCAGAAATTCCACCATAGTCCCGGTCTCGTCCCGCTGATACTGACGTACCTCGTCCCGCTGATGCTGACGTACCTCGCCCCGCAGGGCGCATAGCTACCGAGGCTGAAGAGGACCCAACAACTGACCCGGGCGGCTGAGCTAAACTGTCTACTCTACCCCTAACTGGAAAATCCCACATCTGGTGGCCCTGTTGGCCACATCTGAAACAAGCACCCATAGCACGAAAACACTCCCTATGGTGTCGTTTCCCGCAATAAGGGTACCAAGGTCTAAGCGGCCTCGTCTGACTGTCAAAACTCGAACCTGCTTCCTCCGACATCCTTCTAGTGATCAGCGGAGGCGTACTCCGTACTGGCCGGGGAGTACCTACTCTGTTGCTTCTGGGGCGGTCTGTCCCGATAATCCTTTACATACCCGGACGCCCTAGTCCTCTTGGGCTGACCTCTATTATCTGCTCTATCAATCTGACGTCCCCCGCGATGGTCCTCCATGCCCTGGGCATGGGCCTGAATGCGAACAATATCTATACCGAGTTGGGCAGCCATCACCAAGCAGCTATCAATATAATAAGAGTCCAGCCCTACTATGTATCGATGCATTCGATCCGTCATGCTGATAACATGTGCAGGTGCATACCGGGCCAATGAATCAAATTCTAAACTATATTCTCAAACCGACCAACCCCACTGTTTCAGTGTAAAAAAGTTGTCCTCTCTGGCACGTCTGACCTCTGGAGGTAAAAAGTGAGCCAAAAATGCTTCAGTGAATTCGCCCCAAATAGCTGGCGGGGCACCCTCACCTCTGGATAACAGCTATGACTCGTACCAATTTGCCGCTACATCATGCAGCCAGTAAGATACCAACTCTACAGATTCTATCTCGGATGCTCCAATCACCCGTAACGTTCACTGCATCTGGCGCACGAACTCATGGGGGGTCCTCTATAGGTTTGGACCCAAAGAACTCTGGTGGCCCACATGCCAGAAAATCACGAGCCCGGGAACTATCTAAATCTGCCCCCGGTTTGTGGGTCTGGCCTTCCACCAGCTGAGTCAGCAATTGCACCGCCTCTCGCAATTCTCCGATCTCTGTACCCTACGGAGGGACTGGAGGTTCTGGCACTCGAGCTTTTGGAGCTGGTGGAGTAACTGAATCAGCTGTCGGGGGTACGATGTCCGGCCCGCGCTGCACACAAGCCCTGGTAGTTCTCCGACCCCGATGGGTCTCATTGACCGTTGCAGGCCTACCTCTCCAGGCGGCTGGGGTCTTTCTCGGAGGCATATCTGAAACCAAAATAATATTATCAAAAAAGGAGTCATCCTACCAGCATGGCTCTAACGCAGATCTAAGATCAGAAAAAGAGTAACATCCTCCATGCTACTTAAGGGACTCAATATACAAGGCTTGTAGTGTCAAAATA
>DF363756.1:4159-19758 GCA_000787875.1 Solanum virginianum | reverse complement strand
GCTCGAGGGGTGGAAGAATCACCTAGCCAGGGACCATCCTATCATGGGGGGTAGCCCGAGGGGCTAAGGAAGAGCCTAGCCATGGACGAACCTAATATAGTTACCACTGATTAGTTGGTTATTTACAGTACATACTGTGCACAGATTTTACAGTAAAGGTAAAGTGATATAAGAAATATAAAGTACATGATCCCACAATATAACTAAAGGTGGTCTCTCATCCTATACCAGTGCATAGTTTTATTTGAGTTCTTATCTCATATATCAGTATTTCCTGCCTTATATATTCAGTATATTATTTCATACTGACGTCCCTTACGTGGGACCTGCATTTTATGCTGGAGGTACATGTGCTAGTAGATCTCCTCAGCAAGAGTTCAGGATACCCAGCTGCTATTACCAAGCTCTAGGTTGCTTCGGAGCTTTATGTGTCTAGAGTTGTATTGGTATATTGTATAACTGGTCGATGTAGGGCTTGTCCCGACCCTTATCTGATTTGTTCCTTATGTATAGGCTTTTTAGACTATGTAAACTAAAGTGTGGTTATGGTTTATATTTTAGAGAATAAGGCCCCAACGGCCTAGTCATTTGCACTTCATACTTGTCATTTATTTTCTTCCATAAAAGTATGTTGAATGTAGCAATCTCTTATAATATGTATAGATAATGCATAGATATAGGTTGGGTCTCCCGAGCCTTATCGGCAATGGGTGCCGGTCCGCCTTAAAGGGATTTGGGGCCTGACAAGTATAAAACATGAAATATAGAGATGAAATCATGCAAGAAAATCTATTGTAAACCATCAATCAACTCCTTCCAACACCCACAAGCAATATACATCAAAATCCCTCACTAAATCTTACAAGAGATCCAAGATTTATAGCTCAAAACATAGCAAAACAGTCACAACTTCATATGCTCAAACATAGGGTCTGTTTGGCATGGACGAAAATATTTTCCATGGAAAATGTTTTCCTCAAAGATGTTCTCTAGGAAAACGAGTTGACTTCTAAGTCGTTTTCACATGTTTGGTTAGTGAGAGGAAAATATTTTTCGTAAAATATTTTTTATTGTTTGGTTAATGAATAAAAATATTTTTTAGAAAAAAATTCTATTTTTAGCTAGAAGTAGATAAAATTAATTTTGAATTTTTATAAAAATAAATTTTTAATTTTTTGGGGAGAGGGGGAGGGGGTTGGGGGGAATTGGGTGAGTCGGATTAGAAATAGGTGAAAAAAATAAAATTTTAAAATGTAAATTTTTTTCAAAAATAAATTTTTAATGTTATTTTATTTAAATAAATTCGGGGAGGGGGATCATAATATGGATAGGGATAAAAAATCAATTTGAAATTGGATAAGAGTTTTGGAAAATATTTTCCTTAACTTTTGAAGGTAAGTCATTTTCCTTATATTTAAGGAAAATAAGTTGATTTGAAAAATATTTTTCAAAACGTTTAAACCAACCAAACATAAGGAATGAAAAAATATTTTCCTCCATACCAAACATACCCATAGTGTGTAGTGATTTTCATAATAATCAAGACCCATGAATAAATCCCCTTTAAATCACGCAATTTGTAAAAAAAAAAAAAAGGAAGCTTGGGCATCATGGGTGAAAGGAACCCATGAAAAAAATCCACATACCTTAGCTTTGGAGATGAACATGATTAAAATTGGAGATGGAGACTTGAAGCTTGAAGGAAATCTTTAGATCCGAAAAAGGTTTTCAGACTTGAATTTTGGAGTGAAAATATGGCTAATTGTTTGAGTGAGTATTGGGGAATATTTTTGATGATATGAGGCTGAAATAAGACTAAGTATAAGTATTTTCACGTGTGGAAAGGCCTAGGCCCAAGACCCAAGACCCAAAGCCTTGGATTCGAACAGAAAAATGACTAAAATAACACTGGGACGCGACGCGCCCCATATGCGAATTAAACACTGGAAATTGCAACTTGGAAATTTTAGATTTTGCTACGGTTGCTCTAAAATTCATGTTAGACCAATTCCCAATCAATTTTGCCCCCTGAACAATAATATGAAGTCAAATTTTCAAAATAATAAATAAATTTTTAGATATATAAAAATTATGATTCCGGGCACTTTCGAAGAACATTTTCTGACACTTTTTGGGGTCGTTTCAATATCTCCCCCTTGAAAATATTCGTCCCCGAATGTAAAAAAAACATACATGACAAGAGTAATCACGAACAAATAAACCCCAACAAGAATGCAACATTACATTTAAAACACCATTTTTAAAATCTCAACATAAGTGTAAAATCATCATAATTTTGCCAACTTAACATGAATGCAACTAAGCCAACTTGTCCTCTATATCACCCACAATTTCAAAGAGTGCTATAGCACTAGAGTCACCATTACATCCCATCCACCTAGAAGCATGAAGAACCAGATGAACCATATCCACATCCCTAGGCAAAATTCAAACTTATGCAATCTTACCAACCTCCCTATACACTCTATAAGGACTCACAATCATCAACTCGATTGTCAACCTTGAATACACCTAACCCACTTGGTACTATAACCACCATCTCCCTCTTGGGAGACAATCTCCACTCTATCATTCTCTCACCCAAAACTTCCAACTCTAATAAGGCGTAAATCAAGGCCTCTTCTAATCTAGACCTCTTAACCCAAGAAAATTTAGAACTATCAAGAACACTGTACTACCTTTCTCAACTTCCTGCATCCTAACTCCCTATTTAGCCAACCGATGGACTCCACTAGTCACCCTTTACCACCATTACCACAACTCTAGACTACCCATAGACACCCTACTTAGAGCATCAATCACATCACTAGCCTCAATTGGGGACATAAAGCACACTCAGATCATAATCCTTAAGGAATTCTAACCACCTTCTTGTTACCCTCAACTCACAATTATCATAATTAGTAAATAACCTCTCATCTCCCAAGACATGCAACACTACCACCCAAATGATTCACAAGCTCAAAACAAATCAATACCTCATCACTAGAGACCACACAAACCTATCAAAAACTCCATCAATACTAATAATGCTTACTCCTACTCTGAAAAGACACTTGAGGATATCACCCACCCTCATCCTCACTTGGGACAAAACCCATACCAAAGATCAATTTTAGAGAAGCGACTAACCCATTGTAGTTGGCCAAATAGATCAACCATCATATTGTAACCTTACGGGTTCTATACTCATTGGAAGCATGCTATTCAAGTAGCCCAAACTACCCCAAGACCTCAAACACCTCAAACTAAGTCCAATCGAGATCACAAGACAAGGATCTACATATTGATAACATAGGGCAACCCTCATAGACCTTTTCTAGCCACTATCGACTAGCGCAACTACTCGGGACACACACATGAATCCTATTAGCACAAAGGAATCACACAAGAGATAGCAACTCCCGAACCTATCAAATCACCGTACTCAAAACATCGGTCACAACATTGGCCTTACTTAGGGTCAACTAAGTCATAGGAGAAGTAATAGAAGATGACCTATTTACGACCTCCAGTATTAACCAGCTAAGCCCAAGAAGCTCCTAATTTCCGATGGGTTCAAAGGTCTAGGCCAATCTTTTATCGCCTTCGTCTTACTAAGGTCTACTTTAATACTATCATCCGGCACCGTACAACCTAGTAAGGCAACCTCTTACAACCAAACTCCCACTTCTCCTATATAGCATCTAACTTTCTTCCTTAAACTTTGTAGTACTACCTTCAAATGACTCACATGCTCTATCTCATTAGGGAACAAACCATTTTATCATCACCAAAACCACCATAAACCTATTGGAGTAGGGACTAAAGATCTTACTCATGAGACTTAATGGCATAACCAGTGTACTAGTCAAACCAAATGACACTAACCTAACTCCAAATTATAGGAAAGGGACATTCAAGGCATCATCTACCATCAACAAAGATTGTAATTACAAAATAACTTAGGTTCAACACCGCCAATTCTCACAAGATGATAAGATGCAACCCCTTAGAGACCAATTGTACCTTATGACAAGAAACAGACCTACCTCCTTCGCTACCATTTGATAATCTCCCACTTAATAACGAGCTCATTAGGGATTCAAGACCTAACTCTACGTGTCTTACCACCTATGAAGATACAACATGCATGCAACCATTCCATTCCTATAATGACATCAAAATGCCAACTCCAACAAGCCATAAAGTAAGACCTAATGCAATACAAACCTGGATCAACACCTATGAACTTTCTAGTAACAATATACTCAACAAAAGGATAGAAACTAAAGGTATACACAACAACTTAGGCACACAAGAATCCCCACTAGCAACCAAAAAGAATAGAGAAAAAACTGTGGCACACCGAGCCTATCAATGCATGCACAACAAAACCAAGGAAACTTCAACTTATCGATAATAGCATCAGGCATCTCTTCCCTCCTTGTGCCACTTGATCAACATGACCACCTCGATCCAATAGTCGACAACCCTTATACCCTGTTCCAACAAATGGACAATCACTAGCTTGTGACCCATTTTACTATATCCAAAGCAAGCATTAGTGTTCCTCCAACATGGGCCACTTTGGTTCTTTCCACACCTTTGACACTTGGGATTAGTCATCCCACCATCACCTCCTTTCGGTTGAGCAAGAAGACGACCACTAACTTCGAGCCCAAATCCACTACAACCCAAGCAAGCATTAAACCTTTTCAAACTTAGGCCACTATGGCCCTCCTCACACTTTCAGCATTTAGGCATTTCCACCCCCTTATCACCTCTTTTACCCCTTTTATGCTTAAGAGGACACTCCTTTATTGTATGACCCATCTGTCCACAACCATAACAAGTTTTAGTACCTTTCAAGCATGGGCCATCATGGCCTCAACCATATTTTGTGCACCTAGCATAAGGCACCACACCACCCCTATCTCTCCCCTCGGGACTTAGGAACTTACCCTCAACATAGTCCCTTTTGGCCTCACTACCTCTTCCCCCACTACTAGAAGTGTCGGGAGCACCCAATTGTTGATTGAGTTGAGTTGCTATGTTGTCATCACTTTGGCCATTACCCATAGAGCATTACGAACCTCTGTATTTGACATACAATATCTTGAGTAGCTTGAGACATGTCTTGAACTATAACGGTTAGGGATTAGCAATAAGCCCAAGGGGATCTAACTCTATCACATGATATAGATCAGGAAGAAGTGAAACATTTCCTAAAATGTCTCATAGCCTCCTATTCATAGTTGTAGTGCATAATACAACCATGAATAAGATTGTAATCGACTCGGTGTGTTGGACGCTGAGGATTTATCAACCTAGTGTTCTGATACCATCTTTGTCGCAACCCAAGCCTAGGGCCTACATGTGACCGGTGAATAGGGAACCCGAAGGAACCCCAAACAATCCTCATAGCATATCATTACACATCCTTGATTGCAAAAGCAATGTAAACCAATATAAGAAACATAAACAAGGGAAATTGGGACAAAGGGAAAGCTTGCATAATATCAACACCCAGAGATGAAAGAGTCAAGGCTCATAACATAGATGCATAATAAGCCCAATAACACCTCTACTACATAGATCATAGCAGGGGCTAAGACAAAGCAACCGGGCTTACCCTCATAGTCAAAATAGAAATTTAAGAAGAGTGTCTCGATACATAGTAAGACAAACATATACCACATAGTTCATAACCCTATTTAGTAGGCTTTAACATAAACCTTCATGTAAGAATTCAATAGTCCATAACAACTAAAACTCGTAAAATCATAGATAATTTCATGATTTCAAACATACTTTGTAGCCCACGAACATCTTGAAGACACTTGACTTGTAAACCATACAATAGACTATCAATAACTTAAGAATCCTAAACAAGACAATTTATGAAACGCTAGGTTGGTGTGTAATGTTAGTTCAAAATCATGAAACTCAAGAGTGAAGACATGTGAGAAAAATTGATGTAAATTAACTTACCATCAATAGGTAATACCATCTTGTAAGGTATATCAAAACCCCTAATCAATTCACACAATAGATCATAGCTCCATTGCTTAAAACATGCATAGTTGAATAATATTTCATAAAACCCTAATATAGTTTATATTCAAAATTCATAATAAGGTATACTCATAGATAACCAACTTGAAAATATGCAATTTATGTAAAAAAAAAAAGAGGTTGGGAACCATAGGTGAAAGGACCCAATGGTTGAAACTCACATATCTTAGACTTTGATTTCTTGAAATTAAGTTGTGAAAGACTTGAAGTTTGGAAGTGGGTCTTGGAATACAAAGCTTGCTCTTGAGTTTCCTTGAATTTATATTGGGGTTTTGATGGAGTCTCTTGAGAGAACTTGAAGTGTATTTGAGATGAGAGTAATGAGTTTGATCTTTTGGAATAGGGTTTTAGGTCTTTTAAGGTGGTTAGGATAACATTATAAGTCCAAAAAGATCATTAGAATAAATAAAGTAACAAAAATTCTATTAGCAAAAATGGAGGAAAAATTGGAAAAGTGTTGCCCAACTGAAGGCTTCACTGGTCGTGTGGCATTCCACGATTCGTGTGGAGTGCCTGTATGATGGGACTTAGATAAAAAATTTGAATTGGAATGCTTGAGAAATAGTTTTCGTCAATGTCACTTTGACGGGCCACTTTCACGAGTCATGTGATGCTACACAATCGGTATAGTGGTCTTTCCAACTATACTTAGAGAAGAAAATTGTCGCAAGGCCACCTCATGCCCAGGTTTATGGCTCGTAAAGCATGCCATGGCCCTTGAAGATGGCCGTGGCATAATACTTAGTCAAAAAATCCCTCCTATGCTTACCTTTCTCATTTGCACACACTCCACGACCAACCACAAGATCCGTGGCAAGCAACACAAATCGTACCACTGGCCATGTCATATTTCTTAGACCAAAAATTGTCTTTCCTAGCTCAAGACAGCCTAGACGGCCCGTCCAAAGCTCCACTGCCCATCAAGCTGCCTGTGTGGTTTCACTGCACATGAGGTATCACAAAAATGGTCACAACTCCTTCATCCAAACTCGAAATAAGGTGAAACCAAGTGCATTGGAAAGATAACTCAAAGCGATTTCATTTGACAAGTTTATTCTATCTAGTTCCAAGTGTGCTAAAATTTATGCTCATTTAAAGTTGACCCTTGCATGAACCAACACCCAAAACTCAATTTATAGGAAAGTCTTGAACTTGTCTAAGTACTGAAAGTCTCCTATGACCCTAATACACTTCCCACCTACATAAATAAAGCTTGAAACATGTATTAATAAAAGCTTAGAGTTATGGGGTGTCATACTAAGAGGCTTATTTGGGGTCCCTTTGGGTTCCTATTCGCTGTCTCACATCTAAGCCTTAGGCTTGGGTTGTGACAAACTTGGTATCAGAGGACTAGGTTGTTAATGGTCCTTGGCATCCAACACACTGCATCAATTAGAGTTTTATTCAAGGTTATGAAGTGCACCACAACTATGAGTAAGAGGCAGTGACGTAATTTAGTAAATGTTTCCCTTCTTCTTGATGTATGTCGTTCTATAGAAGTTAAGGTAAGATTTTCCCCTAAAGAATGTTCTTTGCTATTCTAGATCATTACTATCCCAAGAGGAAGAAGAGCTCGTACACCTGAAGAACAACCGGCTCATAAAGAGTTCCGAGATGCTATTGTCATGCTAGCTCAAGGTAGACTAATCAAATCAACCAAGGGGCCCAAGCCCTTCATGCTCCTACTTAAGCATCTAGGGTGAGGGATTTTATGAGGATGAACCCATTGGAGTTCCCGGCCTAAAATGGATTAGGACCCTCAAGAATTTATTGATGAAGTGTACAAAGTATTGTCTACTATGCGGGTTAAATCAGAGGAGAAGTCAGAGTTGGTAGCTTACCAACTCAAGGAGTGGCCCAAATATGGTTTACTCAATTGAAAGAGGAGAAGGGGAACAGCAATGTGATTCTTTGGGAGGATTTTAAGGTGGCATTTCTCAACCGGTTCTTCCCTCTTGAGCTAAGGGAGGACAAAATGATGGAATTTATAAATATAAAGCAAAGATCTATGAGTGTGAGAGAGTATGCCCTCAATTTCAACCAACTCTCCAAATATGCTCCACAATTGCTGGACAAGCCAAGGTCTAGGATGAACAAATTTATAATGGGTGTATCCGATTTGGTGAATAAGAAGTGTCATGCCGCCATGTTGATAGGTTATATGGACTTGTCCTGCCTCATAACTTATGTGAAACAATTGGAGGGGTAAAAGTTGAGAAAGAGAAGAGGTAATGAGGCCAATAGGGCCCATTTTGAGGGTAGATTCCAAAGTCCTAAGAGTGGTCAATTTCACCAAAGTCAAGGGTCTTCCAGTGCTTCTACTAGAAGGTTTGCTAATGATAACCCAAGGGTCCAAGGTGGTGGTGGTGTGGTGCCTAATACTATGTGGCCAAGATGTGGTAAAAGTCACAATAACCCATGTTTGAAGGATACTAATGCTTGTTATGGGTGTGGTAAAGTGGGACATAAGGTAATAGATTGTCCTTATAATCAACACAAGGGTAGAGATGACTTTTGATAAGGCAATGGTGTAAATGTACGTCCTAGGGGAACCAAGTGAAAGTGAGGAAGTGTGACATTCCCAAGATGGCCTTCTGGACTAGGTATGGGCACTATGAGTTTGTGATTATGCCTTTTGAGTTGACCAATGCACCATCTATCTTTATGAATCTTATGAATAGGTTCTTTAAACCTACCTTGATTTGTTTGTGGTGGTTTTTATTGATGATATCTTGATCTATTCACATAGTGAGGAGGAGTATGTGGATCACTTGAGGGAGGTTTGCAAATCTTGAGGGAGGAGAAGTTGTATGCTAAATATGAGAAATGTGAGTTTTGGTTGAAAGATGTTTCCTTTCAAGGCCATGTGGTGTCGGGTGATGGTATAAAGGTAGATCCTAAAAAGATGAACGTAATTAGAAATTAACCTAGACTTTTGACTCCATCAAACATTAGAAGTTTCTTGGTCTTAGCAGATTACTACCAGAGGTTTCTTAACGGGTTCTCTTTATTGCTTCTCCCATGACTAAGTTGACCTAAAAGAAGGCAAAATTTGTGTGGACCGATAAGTGTGAAAAGAGTTTCTTAATTTTGAAAGATAAGCTTATCTCAGCGCCTATCTTGTCTATACCAGAAGGGTTGCAAGGGTTTGTTGTGTATTATGATGCCTCACAAATTGGTTTAGATTATGTTTTGATAAAAAATAGTAAGGTGATAGCTTATGCCTCTAGACAACTTAAGGTGCATAAAATGAATTATCCCACTCCTGACCATCGATTGGCTGCCGTGGTTTTTGCTTTGAAAATTTTGCATCATTATTTGTATAGGGTACATGTTGATGTGTTTACCGATCATAAGAGTCTCTAATATGATATGAGGGTGCATTAGCACCCCAGTAAGGTAATATTGTGGCCAATTCTTTGATTAGGGCGTCTATGGGTAGCCTAACTCATGTTAATGATGGCAGTAAGGAGGTGGCTAGAGAGGTCCATCGATTAGCTAGATTGGGAGTTAGGTGGGAGGAGGTCGACAATGGTGGGGTAGTGTTATTGATGGTTCTTAATCTTCATTGATTGAGGAGGTGAAGAAAAACAAGATCCTGACCCTTCCGGTAGAGTTGAATGCTTTGGTGAGAGATGATAAGGTGGAGGTGTTCTCCCAAGGAAGAGATGGTGCCCTTAGGTACCAAGGTAGGATATGTGCACATTGTGGAAATGACTTGACAGAGAAGATTCTTGATGAGGCTCATAATTCTTCCTATTGTATTCACCCTGGTTCTACAAAAATGTATAGAGATTTGAGGTTGGTGTTTTGGTGGGGTGGAATGAAGAGAGATATTACTAAGTTGGTATCTGATTGTCATAAGTGCCAACAAGTGAAAGTCGAGCATCAAAGGCTCGGTGGCCTAGCCCAAGACATAGAGATTCCTATGTGGAAGTGGGAGGAAATTAACATTGATTTTTTGGTTGGGTTACCTAAGACTAGGAGACATTTTGATTTTATTTGGGTTATGGTTGATAGAATGACAAAGTCAGCTCATTTCCTACCGATCAAAACAACATATGGTGTCAAAGATTCTACTAGATTTTACATTCATGAGTTGGTTAGATTGTATGGGGTGACTTTATCTATCATATTAGATCATGGTGCTCAATTCACTTCTCACTATTGGAGTTCCTTCCAAAGAGGTCTTGGTACCAAGGTAAAGCTTAGTACAACCTTTCACCCTTAAATGGATGGCCAAGCCAAAACAACTATCCAAACTCTTAACGATATGTTTAGAGCTTGTGTTTTGGAGTTTAAGGGTAGTTGGGATGATCATCTTCCACTCATTGAGTTTTCTTGCAACAATAGCTATCATTGAAGCATTAGTATGACTCCTTTTGAGGCTCTCTATGGTAGACATTGTACGTCCCCGGTTAGATGGTTTGCAATGGGAGAGATGGCTTTTTTATGTCCGCATTTGGTTATGGAGGCCATAGATAAGGTGAGGTTGATACAAGAAAGATTGAAAATAGCCAAAAGTAGACAAAAGTCCTATGCCGATGTGAGGAGAAGGGAACTTGAATTTAAGGTTGGTGATTGGGTCTATTTAAAGGTCTCACCCATGAAAGGTGTGGTTCGTTTTTTTTAAAAAAGGTAAATTGAGTCCAAGATTTGTGGGTCCTTATATGGTGTTGAGGAGGATTGACAAGATGGCCTATGAGTTATAGTTGTGTCACGCCCAAAGTCTTGTTAAGGTGGAATGGCACCCATTGCCGATAAGGCTTGGGAGAACCAACCTGTATCCATGTGCTTTATATACATATTATAAGGGATTTCTACATTCAAAATGCCTTTAAGAAAGTAAACAGTAATAAGAAGGCAAAAGGAAATGTATATGGCTAGGCCATTATTATAAGGGATTTCTTCATTCAACATGCCTTTAAGAAAGTAAACAGTAATAACAAGCCAAAAGGAAATGCATATGGTTGGGCCGTTGGGGCCACGTTGTCTAAAGTAGGAGACATAACCACACTTTAATTTACATAGTATACAAAGCCTCTAGATAAGGAAAAGTATCTGATAAGGGTTGGGACAGGCCCCGCCTCTACTAACTATACAACACAAAAATATAAGCTCTAGACATACAAAGCTCCGAAGCAACCTGGAGCTAGGTAACAACAGCTGGATATCCTGTACTCCTACTGGGGAGATCTACTCGCACCTGTACCTGCAGCATGAAATGCAAGTCCCCTGTAAGTGACGTTAGTATGAGATAATGTACTGAATATGTAAGGCAGGAAACACTGTATATGAAATAACAACTCAAATGAAACTTTGTACTGATGTATGATAAGAGACCACCTTTGATTATACTGTGGGATCGTGTACTTTACATTCTTTACATCACTTTACCTTTACTGTAACATCTGTATAATCTGTGCACTACATGTAATACAAATGACCAACTGATCAGTGGTAAATCTATATCGCAATCGGCCCTAGCTAGGCTTTTCCTTTAACCCCTTGGGCTACCCCCGTGATAGGATCGACCCTGGCTAGGTAATTCTTCCACCCCTCGAGCTACCACCCATCAATTAGCAATATATACTTTATCTTTCAATTAAATCACCTATTTTCTATTCCTTGGCCCATAAAATCCTACCGAGCCTCCGCCAATGCCATCGGGCCACTTGGGCCTCTTGATTGGCTCGTTGCGAACCCACAAAAGACATGTAAATAATCACAAAAGACAACACTATAATGAAAGGAGTAGGTTACACAAATAATGAAATGCATAGGAGGTAGAGCAACACATGAACTTTATTTAGTAGAACGAACTCCTGTATCTTGGTATCCAAATATGTATGCAGATTTGTAGGTGACTATGTATGAGAGCATATGAACATGTGAAAGAGTTGAGACATGGTTAATATTTGTGTCGGATTTGGTAAGTGGCTTTATGTGCCAAGGAGGGATCTATGTTTCATGCCAAAAATACAAAATCAAGTAGCCTTACATACCTCGTCGTATGACCTTGCTATTACCTTGAGATAACCTTCCCTTTCTCCAAATATTTATCTACAATATAGTAGATGATAAAACTAGCATTAACAGCTAATAGATACATCTTGGCAGCCCAATCGCATAAAAAAACAACATATGGGCAGCAAGCGTATAATTATGAACCCAAGCGTATTCTTTCACCCTTTCTGCCCCTAATCGTATTTTATAATATACATTCTCATATACATATCATGTGCAGCCTTTTTTAGTGCCACAACACTATTATAACAGCCCACTAAGCACAACACATAACAATTCTACAGAAAATACAAACAAGCGGCATAATGTTACATCCCTTAGCTATATTTTGGCGTTGATAATTCCATACTTGTTTCAACTTTAAACAAACAGTCCTCAATATATCTATGCATAAAAACAGCCTTAAAACAATCTTAGAATAGTACGAAAGTAGTCATGAAGGACGTGAGGCAATAGCCTCCCATCCATCAGCCCACAAGTTCCTATTACGAGCACAATTGCAATATCACACAAAAACTCACTTTCGCGGACTATAAATATGGGTGCAGTTGCCTTTATACATCATTATAGAACTAATACTCATTAGTAATAGTAGCCTTGCTTCATAACTGGACAGTAAAAATGGTGCAACAACCTTTATACATCATTATAGAAAAAAAATCTCAATAAGAACAGTAGACTCTCTTCATAATCAATCCAACCAAAAAGAGAAAAGCTTCCAAATAAACAAGAAAAATGTACAACAACTTTTGGAACACATGCTGTCCAACAATTTCAGCAAAGGTATAATCAACTTAACCTCTTGTTTTACATAATAAAACCATACTAAACATATAAGTATACTTACTTACCTTTACCCTCAAGGTGTAAGGCTTCTCCAAGAACCCTAAAAGTCTCTTGTGGCTGCTTGTAAAGTCAAGAAAGATTTGAGAGAGAACTTGCAAACAATCTGATTGTTTTTGTGTTCAAGTTGAAATGGCTTATGAGAGCTATTTTAAACCCTTTTTAAAGGGTGAATTTGCTTGAACTACTAAGGCATTGTTAGCCGTACTTTACTAAGTTGGTGATGCAGCTTCATGTCCTTTTCACTTAGATTTGGCCGACCTACTAAGGAATTTTTAGCCTTAGTTTACTAAGTTGGTGATCCAGCTTCTTGCCCCTTTCACATGGGCCTTATCGGGTTCAAATTGGTTGGGCCTTGGCTGCCCACTTTCCCCTTTTCTCCTTACTTAGTTTTGGCCTAATTAGTCAAGTGGGTTGTGATGTACTTGGGCCCTTTTATTATTTATCTTGGGCTGTAAGTATAGTACATTTATGATGCTAAAACATAGCCTAAGGTTACACCCTTAACATGGAATTTATTCATAATCGGACTTGGATAAATTCGACATCAGGCCTCATCTCCGTTTAGCTAGCATATTTAAGCTAAGCATGTAGGTGACTCACCTGCTAACTTCCTAAGTCCTATAGGCACCTCAATTCTCTCTCTTTGTTTAGGGTCATGATCTCCTCAACTTGACTTAAAACTTATTCACACTCGACCCTCCTCAGCGTTAGTCATATATGTCGGCCTCTAATTTGAGACTCATGCACTTTTAAAATTTTGGAACTAATTTGAAAAGCCATATCATGTTTCATTTTCATAGTACTAGTATTTTAAGGTTTTGGGTGTTACAAGTTGCCCAATGATATGAATATGGTTCATCCGGTCTTCCATGTGTCTATGTTGAGGAAGTGTGTGGGCGATCCAAGTGCTATTGTGCCTCTTGATGTTGTGGGTATTGTTGAAGACAATTTGACTTATGAAGAGGTTTTAGTAGAAATTTATAATAGACAAGTGAAGAGGTTAAGGAACAAGGTTGTTGCTTCTATCAAGGTTCTTTGGAGAAATTAACACGTTGAAAGTGCCCCGTGGGAAGCCGAGGCGGGCATGCAAAAGTGATATACCTATCTCTTCCACTCTACTCAATCCTAAGGTACAATTCAAGTTCCCTATGTTATTTCAAGCCTCATGTTTCAGCCCTTATGTCATTTGCATGCATTTATATTTATGTTGACAAGTTTATGGTGGTTTTTTACACTTATGTTCAGATTTTTGAAAATGGTGTTTAAGTGCATTATTTCATTATTGATGGGGCTGATTTCTTCATGACTACTCTTCTTATGTATGCTTCATTGATATTTGTCACGACCCAAGCCTAGGGCCTAGACGTGACATGACGCAAGGGGAACTCGAAGGGACCCTAAGCAAGCCTCTTAGAACTTCATTACACATCATTGGTAGAGGAAGCAATAAAGTAAGCATCAAGAGATAATAAATTGGGATAACCAGGGATAAAGTGTAACACTCCACACACACTATAAGTATTTGTACTATAAATATGAAACATAATATGGACTTTCAAATTAGTGCCAATTTTAAAAGTGCTTGCATCTCGCATTAAAGGGCGTCATGTGTATCTAAAGTTTAAGAAAGTTGTTTGTATACATGTTTTGCATCAAGTTAAGGGGACTAAGACCCTAAACAAAAGATAACAATTGAGGTACTTGTAGGACTTAGGAAGCTAGCAGGTGAGTCAGCTACTTGCTTAGCTTGAACTTCCGAGTTAAACGGAGACGAGACCCGACATCTAAATTGTCCAATTCTGATTATGAATAAAGTCTGAGTTAAGGGGGTATATTTGGCCCATGTTTTACTACTATAAGTGGGCTGTATTTACAGCCTAACATGATGGAAGAAAAAGGCCCAACTACATTCTACAATTCTTAACCAATTGGGCCAAAACAAAAGAAGGAAAATCTACACATAGGCAGCCCTAGATCCATCTGTTTGGAGCCCAATAAGGCCCAAGTGAAATGAGTTAAATAGCTACATTACCAGCTTATTATGTGAGGCTAAGATAACCTTAGTAAGTCGGCCAAAAATATCTTTAAAAGGGGACCAAAGCATCTCCCACAAGTCATTCTACTTAGCACACAAGAAAAACAATAGATTGCTCTCTACTTTTACTCTCAATGTTTAGTTGGTTTTCCAAGTATCTTCAATAGACCTTAAGACTTCTTTCACAAGTCCTACATTTGAGGGTAAAGGTAGGTAGGTGTATTTATGTGTTTGTTATGGTTTACCTATGAAAAACAAGAGAGTAAGTTGGTTGTGTTGAAGCTGGTGTGTGAAGAACAATTTGGTTAAAGTTAGGATAGGTTTGGAATTACCGACGTCGAAAGGTAGCTAAAAGATGTAACGTTATACTGTCTGTTTGTATGCTGCATAGAATTGTTGTGTGTCCTATTTTTTGGAATGTTATATGGCTGGTATGATGATATACTAGGCTGTAGAAGTATTACTTATGTACTTAACAAAGTATAGATTGGCAGTGGTATAATCAGGCTGTTTGATTTCTTTTACAGTCCACAACAGTAAGGTCTTGTGTGTTGTCGCAATTGTGTTCTTGATTGGAATTTGTGGACTGATGTATACATAGCTATGGCTCCAC
>DF363757.1:0-12448 GCA_000787875.1 Solanum virginianum | reverse complement strand
AGAATATATTGCCAGTAAAAGAAGTAGATATTGATTGACTGCTCCAATTTGATTAATTAGTGAAACTCTGCCTTAACGATGACATTCTATTCTATGTCTATTTTGGAAGGTCTCGAAATGTCTTTTGACATCACTCACCAATAATATTGTGGTATTCAAATTTTTAAACTTTTCTTAGGTTCTACCGCCTTTGCACCAATAATATTTTGATATATTTAACGTATTTTTAATTTAAAAATATATAATTTAAATTATTTTTTTATTTTATATCAAGTCAAAACAAATTTAAAAAATTAAAATAGGGGATTAATTAATTTAATTAATCAAAATTTCAATATTATCTCTGTCATATTCAATCTATTTGAGTATTTGATTAGTTCAATACATTATTCTCTTCATTTAAAAGGGAATAATTTTTTTTTTAGTCTTTTGAAAAATAATATTATATTTGACAAAATGTTAATTTCAACTTTTCATTTTACAGCCATAAAATTAAAAAATATTTTAATATATTTAATATAATTTTAATTTAATATTATTAAATTAAAAAATCTTCATAAACTTGAGATGATTTTTTAAAACGAAAAGAATAGACAAGAGCAGTCAAATTAGCATTTTAAACTTTGTGCCATTTTGGGGTAAGAGGATTATATCACACTATCCGTAGGTAGAAAGAACAATTAGAGATAAGTAAGGGTAAACATGTCAATTCAATAGAGGAATCTCATAACCGTCTTGTCTAACTGAATTGGGTTTCCCGCCCTGTAGGTCTGTGAGGGAGAAGTTGCAGCTATATAGAGAGAGAGAGAGAGAATGCGCGCTACAGAGACCTCTCCTTCCCCATTCATCTTTTTCACACCCATTTTCTCTCGATCTAGCAACAACAATGGCGATTTCTTCTCATAATCTCCTTCTGCTTTTCCTTTCTCTCTTCATGATCGCTGCCGCCGCCACAGCAATTTTCCCCGACTCAGCCACTCCGTCGCCGATGATATCTCCGCACGACCACACATTTTCTCTCTTCCACAATGTTCTCTCTTCACTCGGTTTCCAGCAGTTCTCCGCCGCCGCATCTGCGGCCAATCTCTCAACCACAGCCACTCCGATCACCGTCTTCGCTCCAGCTGACTCTTCTCTCATCACTTGCCCGACTTGCTCTCTCCCCCTGCTCCTTCAGGAACATTCGGTTCCTGGAATTTATCCGCTTCACTTCCTTCGCGCTTTAGCCTTTGGAACTAAGCTCGAAACTCTAGCTCAGAATCGATGCCTCACCGTCACTTTCTCCACTACTTCTCGTGATCCCAAGGTTTTCATCAACGGCGTTGAAGTCTCTCAGCCGGATCTGTTCAATAATGGAATGATTATTGTACATGGATTACGTGGATTTGTATCGCACCTTTCTCCACTTTCCTGCAATGTGGAGAGAATGAGTTCTCTATCGTTTGACTCATTTCCTCTTCCTGATTCGGTTTCTACAGTTTCCTCTGCATCACCTTTCTCCATAATGCGCTTCATGTTAAAGGACTCCATTATCAGATTACGGAACAGCGGTTACAGTATTGTAGCACTAGCATTGAGAGTGAAGTACGCTGAGCTGTCGGAGCTTAAGGCGATGACGCTGTTTGCTTTAGACGATTTGTCGATTTTTGCCAGTGGAGGACATGCCTATCTCCCGCATTTCAGGTTTCACATTGTGCCAAATAGGAGGATTATGGCTGGGGAAATGGTGAGTTTGCCTGCCGGGACTGTGTTGCCGACTATGGAGGGCGAGCAGAAATTGGTGGTAACTACTGCCGGTGGAGGAGGTGTTTTAGCTCCTATGAAGATTAATTACGTGAGGGTTGTGCATTTTGATCTGCTGCATAACAGTAGGATTGTGATTCATGGAGTGTCGGTTGCTTTTCCTCACATGCATCATCATGTCACAGCTGATCAGAAAGGCTTCGTCCAGATGGAACAGTCACAAGCACACTGTGACGTCACTGGAAGTGGAGTCTGTGAGGTTCATGATGGTTTTGCTCCAGCTGGAATGCGATCATCAGTGCTGGGGAATATTGAAGAGCATGAAGGTCTCTAAAACTTTACTAGTACTGTTTGTTGACTAATAACATCAAAGTATAGCCTAAATAATTGAATTTTACATGATCATTCTTCTGATTGATCCATGGTTGCAATTCTTCTTGTGCTAGTTACTTGAGTGTTATCTTTTGTACAATGAGGTTATCATAGCTGATACATGAAGTGCATTTGTAGTTTGTTTGGCTACTGATTTGTTGAATCCTATATTTTTCTTGCCAGTTTTTGGTTCAAAATCAGAGCTAGAATATATTGCCAGTAAAAGAAGTAGATATTGATTGACTGCTCCAATTTGATTAATTAGTGAAACTCTCTTCTACAGATGATGTCATGATCAATGTTCAATGGAACTCGATTAGTGGTTGTCCATTTAATACACAATGAGATACTTGATAAGATTCATTGAACTTGAAAGTTTTTAGCTCTAATTAGAACAATGAAGTTTTACAGTACGGTCCCTCACTCCCAGTATTTCCCCATTGGAGAACTCACGTCCCATCATTTAACAGTATATACCGACTATTCACTCCGTGTAACAATATCCAACTCCAAATTTTCATTCTTGAAGTTGGTGAATGCAATTAAATAATCTTCGTATAAATCTATAAGAATGATATTTCAACATTCTAGTCTTGTAGAGGATGACACATGCTTAAATTTCACCACTCTGATAAAACAAATGAAGCAATACTTGGAAACTTTCCTTTACTTTTCACAGATAAAGAAGGAAAATGTGGTCTCATTTTGTACAATAAATGTGAACGCTAATAGAGTTAACAGTTGACCATGAGCAAGTAGCCACCAACAAGTCAAATACAAATGGAATTACAGAATAAATACATCAAAAATTGCTCCAACTGTAATGCTTAGTTGACGCATTACGTGATAAGCTTGCCGAGATACAAATACTTATTTATTCCTTGAAGCAAAACAGAAGTAGCTTCCAGCCCTTCACATTTTATTGAAAGATGGAGTTGGAGAACTTGGAGGCTTGAAGTCCTCATACCTGCAAGTAAGTTCAGTTTGATACAACATCTTAAAGAAGCAAAAGAAGTTACAAACATGACATGGATTATGTCATACCTCCATTCTTCAGGATTGACTACTATCACTAAAGGGGCTCTTGCATGGACAAAGGTTGATTGGGGGTTTGTTTTAAAGCGTTTACATGCTATTCATTCCCTATTGGAAGCTGAATCTTGTCTTTCTGTGACAGGGTTGGTGCATTTGGTGATGATAAGGGAGGGGGTTGACGTTGGCATCCCCTTGAGATAAGTCAAAAACATCAAGACAAGAAGTGAGTTGGGGACTATTAAACCCTAAATCAAGAAGTTTACTTTGCTCATTTTTATCTTGTTTTTTATTATTCCTGGGAGAACGATCTTGTCATTATTCCTGGGAGAACGATCTTGTCAAGAAACTGGACCCAAAGTCTTAATATGTGGTCAAATTATTGAAAAAGATACTTCCACTTATTGTCAAATAGGAAAACTTGAAGGAGATATAGCTGATATCCCATTCCTATCAAAATTGATGCAATGCAATCCGTCAAGTAAACAGCTAACTCTACTTACGCAGGGTAGGGAGAATGACAGAAAGCTAAATTTTTTGACGAATCCTCCTTGGCAGAATTGGTAGCACTATGGATCTCCACATCGCTGCCTGCAGTAACTGGTGATGTTCCTTCCACAGTAGTTGAGGATTTCAGACCACTCGGTCTTGAACTTGGAGATGTAGGTGGCTTTAAATCTTCATAACTGCCAAGATTGAATCAGTCAGCAAATAAGATACACTATACTTGCATGTAAGTAGTTAGACTAACTCAGGAATGACTTAACGCAGTGTATGGAGACAAAGGCCTTGTAGTCGGCAATTCTGCTTTGTCAAAAGTATAATAATAAACAGAAGAGGCTTTCTTAGTGGGTTTGCTATCGTCTGTTCCACTTGCACCTTCTTGACGGCTAGCGAGAGGATTTGGACTAGGAGATGTAGGCGGCTTTAAATCTTCATAACTGCCAAGATTGAATCAGTCAGCAAATAAGACACACTATACTTGATGTAAGTAACTGGACTAAGGAATGACTTAACGCAGTGTATGGAGACAAAGGCTTCGTAGTCAGCAGCTCCGCTTTGTCAACAAATGGTTTGCTATCTTCTGCTCCAGTTGCACCTTCTTGACGACCACTGGGAGGATTTGGACTAGGAGATGTAGGAGGCTTTAAGTCTTCATAACTGCCAAGATTGAATCAGTCAGCAAATAAGAAACACTATACTAGCATGTAAGTAATTGGACTAACTCAGGAATGACTTAACGCAGTGTATGGAGACAAAGGCTTCATAGTCAGCGATTCTGCTTTGTCAAAAGTATGACCAACAATAGAAGAGGCTGCCTTAAATGGTTTGCTATCTTCTGCTCCAGTTGCACCTTCTTGACGACCACTGGGAGGATCTGGACTAGGAGATGTAGGTGGCTTTAAATCTTCATAACTGCGAAGATTGAATCAGTCAGCAAATAAGAGAAACTATCCTTGTGTGTAAGTAGTTGGACTAACTCAGGAATGACTTAACGCAGTGTATGGAGACAAAGGCCTTGTGGTCAGCAATTCTGCTTTGTCAGAAGTATAATCAACAACAGAAGAGGCTTCCGTAATGGATTTGCTATCTTCTGCTCCACTTGCACCTTCTTGACGACCACCGGGAGGATTTGGACTAGAAGATGTAGGTGGTTTAAGATCTGCATAACTGTGGTAATAACAGTAATCACATGCAAAATTTCCTTGAAATCTGTAGGTAAAGCTTCAACTATGATACTTTAAGTGAATAACAGGACTTTGTATTTCCTTTATTTTGCTTAGATGTATTACTTAATACACATCATTAGATCAGGTTCCACGAAACAAGCACACAGTGAGATACAAAGCATATTCTTTGCATTAACAGAGATTAACACACTCATTCACACTTACGGTGTTTTCTGAGTGTATATCAGATACTGTCACCATGAATCAGAAATTCCAGAATATTGTGGACCATGATGATCCTACTTGAAAGATTCTGGGATGTCTAATCTTCACATTTTGTATGCAGTCAACAACAGTGAAAATTAAAATGGAGAGGACACAAATGAGGTTACAACGGATAAGGGGAGAAAATAGTAGTTTTCTTTTTATCTGTCTAATTTTTGCTATCAGGGTCAGGGATTGAGCTTTCTGAAGAACTGATTTCGGAAGAAGGTGGTGAATCGTTTGGTGTCACTGTTGAGCTCGCTTTTCCTTCTTTGGTCAACCTGTGCCTATACTAGGGTTGGAATAGGAGGTACTGGTGGCTTTAGATCTTCGCAGCTTCTGGAAAAGTAATTAAAAAAAAAAAAAAAGCATCTAAGGTTGTGCTTGGTAGGGAAGGTAAATGTTTTCCATGGAAAATAAGTTGGATTCTTACTTATTTTCTAGTGTTTTGATAAGTGAGAAAAATCTCATTGCAAGAGCATCTATCTATAATCTAACAAACAGTGTTGGGGTAGCATGGGTTGGGAGATGGGGGAACGGGGATGAGACAATGAAGTTGGTATGTTACTTATAAATTTTCCTACTTCGATTAAGGAAGTCATTTCCTCATTTTTAAGAAACTTATTTTCCAAGAAAATATTTTCAAAACATATGACCAACCAACATGAGAAAACTAGAAAATATTTTCCTCCATAACAAACAAACCCTAAGTTAATTTGAAGAAGAAACATGCACCTAACAGAAAATAAATAGTCAAGCTTACGCAGTATATGGAGAGAGTGGTGTTGCGGCTTTCAGCTTTGTTTCAGCAGGTTTTTTCTTGAACGAGGTATCAGGGATCTCAGACGTAATACTGCTTGAAGTTGCCAGCTTTTGTAAATCACCAGTTCCCTAGAAACGATTGGATTAGTGAGAGTGAAAATGAAGTGATTCTAAGCTCATCTTGCGTGAATTCATTTGGAGTTTTAGAGTATGTATGTCCTTCCCTTGTATAGACAACATTGATAGGTTTTTATGTGAATTTACTTTCAATAATAAAGTACCTATTGCTGAGTGCTAATTTTCTTTATCAATTAAAACAGAAAAGTGATGGTTCCTACCAAAATAAGAAAAAGAGAAGAAACACTACTTCATAAAAATAATTGAATGCCTCAATTATCCTAATTCCGAATAAAAGCCATTTTGGGCAATATCATCTCTGTTTTCCATGAAGAACTAGATGAAATTACCTTGCTTGGGGAAACCTCAACACGTTGAGAGGGAATTTTTGCAAGAAGATCCTCCATGGGGGTCAATGGTGCTGTTGTTTCTGCAACCACTTCAACCACTTTACAGTATGCAAGGCTACGGTTTTTGGCCATAACCGCCATTAGTTCTGCCACCTGATCAATCAGAGTTGTCTTAGCAGCTGACTGTAAATTGCTAGCTCTTGATGTAAATAAAATTTATGAGACTTAGCAAATACTTCAATCACTTCTCTTAATGTCAATAGATCTCATGCGACTCTATAAAATGTCCAAGAAGAGTGAATGATGCTAATAGGAGGAGCTACACTGACAGCCCAGATGAAATACTATTGTTTAACAAGAGCGATAGCAAAACGCATAGTGATTTTCAACTCATAATCATACATTTCCCATTTAGACATTTTTGGTCCTGTATGTAACAAGCATTTTTTTGCACCAGGGGGATTGTTCACTATGTGATGATGGACTATTGCTATCGTGGGATTTGAGCCACAAAGGAACCTTTTAATTTTAAGAAATCAAAACAAACTTTTAGTTGAGACACAAATAGAAAAAGAAAAAAGAACCTTTTACGGAGCAGAATATAAAACAATAGCTACTTTGATTTTTAACATGAAAACTACTCAAGGAAAGTATTATTTATTTCTGAACAATTAACCACATCACAAGCCCATGAATATACTTGAAGGAATTTTAATTGCAAATAAAGTTTTATAGGAACCTGAAGGTTTGACACGAGACCACCAAATAAGGTATCTTCCTCCGAAAGAGTAATATTGTGAGTTTCTTTGAAAGAATCAGTAGGACGTTCCATTCCTCCAGGTCTCACAATCTGAAAGAGCAGAGTGAAATATGAGCACCAACACACATATCACCTTACTTTTATATCTTTCCAATGCTTAATACAGAGAAGAACTCACAGTATAAGGAATCCCACTGGCAAGCAGTGCCTCTTCTGCTTTCCTTTTCCAAACGAGAACTCCCCAAAACAAACTTTCATACCAGAAGAAAATGGAGATTCATATAAATAATACTTTCCTTGAGACTCTCATGTGAACCAGAAGACTCCCAGACTTACTTGAGAATTGCTGCAGGAAAACCGACCTTGTTTGTCCCCAAAGATGTGAGCAAGATAAAGTGGTCAACTTTTGCGATGGTTGCTGCACCAGAGGAAGCAATCAACTTTCTATCATACATATTATGTGAGTTGTAATTTACTGGCAGTGCATTTGATTTTAGTCAATACCACTTGCTTCTGAAGGAACTAGTTAAAGAGGACAATATGACAAAAAAATATCAAGTAACATCTACAACTTAAATCAGGATTCTTTTTACCTGCATTAATAAGGTTCTTAGTGGCCAGGTAATCAATTCGGTATGGTCCAGTAACATCAAAGATCTCCTTTTCACTGGCACCAATGCAACATATAACAATTGATGCATCGCCCAGTGCAGGCCTAATCTGTTCACTTTTCTCCAAATCGCACTCCATAATTTCAAGCTTCTCTATAGCTGGGCTAAAGACCAAATGTAACATGTGAAGTTCCAAAGAAGCACAGTTACTCTAAGCTGCTAATACCATAATCAGACATGAGAGGTCCTTTCTGCATCAATCTTACCTTTTGCTCCTCCATCCACAGCATTCGCAAGTTTTATCTGCTCAACACTCTGTAAAAAGTCACAAAGGATCAAGAAGCACGTTAACCAGTAAAAATCAATATGTTTCCACTAGTCAGAATTTTTACTTTGACAAGAGGTTGAGCTCTTTGAGCACTTCGAACTCCCGCTCGAACATTAAAGCCTAATTTCAACAGCTCCCTGAAAACATTCAGGTTTTTCAGCAATATATACTTAATAGCAGGTTTAATGGATGTTAAAATCAACATCGAAAACGAAATACAACCTTACAGTCCGAGAACCAACCCTACCAGTTGCACCAGCAACAAAAACAAGATTTCCATCTTTTGATTTCACATCTTTTGCAGTTCCTTGAGGTTCCAATGAGCTAATTTTTGCTGCTCATTCATATATCCATATAATTATAACACTCCTTAGTAGATTACTTATTTATTATGCACCTTTAAATCACAAGAAATGAATAAATTTGTTTCCTTCTAGAGATGGTTCCACAGACTCAGCCATAAAAGATCATTGTATAAAAGCTGTCCAAAAATCATGTTTGTAAAGCTAATAGAAGTAACAACACAGCATACCTAGTGTAGTCCCACAAAGTGGGGTTTGGGGAAGGTAGAGTGTACACAGACCTTACTAGTCCTACCTCAATGGTAATGACTGTTTCCAAAAGATCCTTGCCTCAAGAAAAAACAGTACAACAACAACAACAACAACAACAACAACATACCCAGTGAAATCCAACCAGTGGGGTCTGGGGAGGGTAAAAATGTACGCATAGCTTACCACTACCTCATAGAGGTAGAGAGGTTGTTTCCGGGAAACCCTCATCAAGAAAAAACAGTCGAGAAAAAAAAAAGTAACGGAAGTACAAGAAACAATAGACAGTAAAAAACAGTACTACAACAAAATAATAAGCCAGTTGAAGTACACAAGACACAAATAGTAACAGAAATTGAAGGACAAAAATCTAGAGGAGCAAAACTGCGACGAATAAATGGACGGACAACAAGACAACACATAAAAGTAAATAGAATATCATATAAAAGGGCATATTAATACATCTATATGAACGTTTTACATTGAAGGAGTTTCTAGCTAGCTGTGAAGCCTTAGCTAGATACTTGACTTCAGAATATGCTTTATAGGAAGAACTTAGGACTTTACTATACGCATTACGCTGTTTTAGATTCCGGTACCATCTTCTCTGATTGAGATCATCTGCATTCGCAAATTTACCTCATTGCCAGTAATTTTGGTTGTATTTGGTCATAATCAGACATTCAAATGCTTATTCTTTCCACTGTTAGCGGTGATTAATGTCGAGCCATATTTTAGTGTTCAAGGAAAAAAGAAGCTAAAATCTGATTAGAAATTGTATTCAGTTGACTTCTGAACAAAATTTGAAGCTAAAAGTGGCACATATTTGGAAGGAAATCGATGTTGCAACTTTCCATTCTAATTAATATTTCATCTTTGAGAAATAGAAATTTTGGAAAATTAAGTTTATGACATCACCTAGTTTATCTGTATTTCTACCATATGTTTGGAACAAGCAATTAAACAAGATAACACAGCTGTAGAGGCTGTTAAACCTGCTAGAATGGTAAGAGACTAACAGAAAGTAATAATACAGCTAATTACATATGATCCCACATCACTCTTCAAAATAGAACATGTATAGAGTGAAAAAAGAATTAACTCCAAACGTTTTAAGGCTAAACCCAAGGGCGGAGCTACATTCATCCAAGGCTGGTCAGATGAACACCCTTCGTTGGAAAACTTTTTCGAATATATAGGTTAGGTTAAATATAGATATTTTGATATATATATCAATTGTTGAACACCCTTATGCAAAAGTTCACCCCCGAACACCTTTGACGAAAATGCTAGCTCCACCACCGAGGCTAAACCTTATACAAACTCCATAACTCAAACTGAAATAGATTACTTCACTACACCAAAAGAGACCTTTTCTTTTTTCTCTTCTTTTTGATAGCAAGGTTCAAAGTCACGGAAAACCTCAGAAATTAAGGGTTCGTCCCTGTACCCTTCTCAGCTTAAATAACAGGTATGAACCCCCACACCCAAAGAAATGTAAATAAAAACCAAAACCCATTAATCTTTCACTGTTATCATGTATTACCTGAATTTCTTGATAATTTTCTTTAAAATGTTAAAAGGAATCCAAAAGGGTGTGACGAATTTCAGAGTAACAGTCAATCCCACATAATTAAAATTGCATTACCTGAAATTTGAGCTCTGAAACGAAGGGGCTTAAGGTTCTTGGAACTTGCGCCTCTTTTAGTGGCAGTCTGAATCAATGTAATAGGCTGTCCACACAAAAATGGCTTCTCTGTTAAACCAGTTGGAGGTATATTGAGTGACTGCAAGCAACGCAGCTCCATTATTGATTTTGTTGGAAATCTGTTACGTTCGACTTGTGTGTTTTACATGTGGAGTGGATGTTGGTAAGGCCCCCCAGTCACCACATTCTGACCACATAAGTTATATCATACCAACTCTTTCAAAATAAAATCAATACTGAAGACTGGATAATAAAATTTTTAAAGGGTCCTTGGATTTGAATATAAGTTATATTTGAAATTAATTATTGAACTTATTTTTTTGTTCATTTTTAATTGTCTACTATATTATATTGAGATATTTAATAATATTTGTCCAGTTTATGATATTAAGACATAATTTTATGCTTAGTTCCTAATTTATCCTTATCGTTAATTATAACTATTTCTCTATTACATTTTTCAGGATATAGTATTTATTATATCCAAAGGATAATTTGAGATAATTATTCTATTATTTATTACTTCTTAATCTCTGTGCTAAGTCAATAGGGGACAAGTAAAGATGGACAAAAAGAGTATTATGTTTAAAGAAAGTTTGATTTATTGTGTTAAAAATAATACATGTTGCATAATTCGAACATTAAATTATTTGTTTACAAAAAGATATCCATCATAAATGTAATGTGAAAGGTGATACATAAATAGGGTTTGAGGAAATATTTTTTTCATTTTATTTATTTTATTTCGAGACAAGTTATCGCAGAATTATTATTTCATCCATAGGTATGGATAATTTCAGTACTAATTATTAATTATGAGATAAGTTATTCCAAACTTAATAACCAAATATGAAATTAAGCGATACTAAAAATTTATCTCATAATTATATCCCTTTATTTATCACTTGTCACGCCCCGAGCCTACACCTTGGACGTGGCCGGCACTCAAAAATTATTTCTGGTCCCAAGCGAACCACTTAGCATGGCTACTTACTCAGTGAAAGACATAACATTAGTGGGAAAAGGCTATAAAAGCAACAACTAACTCATGAATAAGCTAAATAACTGAATATAACTATTCACAAGCAGCAACTGAAATAGCTAAAGCTAGAATACTACACATAGTCTATGGAACTTCCACTACAACTGTCTGAAAGGACTATTGGGACAAGCCCCAAGTAGCCAGAACTGAATTAAAAATGAAATAGCATAACATGAACCAAAGAGCCTCAGACTGAAAAGAGGCCTCACCACTGTCTGGAAGCTAGCAAGTGCTCAATGAAGTGGCTGCTGAGGAACTCGATTACCTGCGTCTTATGATGCAGGTCCTAAGGACGTCAGTACAAGGTATGTACAGTATGTAAGATGACCAAAACATTTAAACAGTATATCATAATGCTTCTCAAAAGACATAAACATAATTCATAATTAAATAACAATAATCATAAAGGCTTGTATGCTGAAAACTGATAAGTAAAACTTAGTTTCTTAGCTTAGGGAGTTTCTCTAACCGACAACCCACCACTATAAGTTTTGTGATGATACAACGTCTTGCCCACGTTGCCAGGTCATCCCATACTTTGCCAGGGTAGGGGAAAGATAATTAGGGGAGTGGATCCATCCCAACTGGCCATCTCAGTGGCTAATAAAGAAGGTACTATAGTACAATCCTATCCTATGTTGACTACATACTTTATGAGCTTGAGTAATTTATTCTACTCTCACCCAAATCAGTGCTCAATACTACTCCGAATGAATTTTTGAAATCTTATCTTTCGGGGACTTAGCCCAGTTTTAACTTGTCACGATCCAACTTCAAACTCACAAATTTCTCTTAGTGCTCAAACTTGTTATTATTATTTTGGAGTCTCACACCTTGTTAGCGATCCAACCTATGGGCCATGACTGGCACCCGATTGGGGCACCCAAACCTAATTTCTAAGTCAAACTCAGGTAATAGTTACTATTCCATTTATGGAAATTTTGATAGAGTTTCCTCTGTTTTACTGACTAGCCACCTGAAATAGAAAAGTCCAGCGAACCCACATTGTCACGACCCAACCTATGGGCCGTGACTGGTACCCAATAGGGGCACCCAGACAACATGACCAAATCAAATTTTAACATGAGTTACTATTCATTTTATAAAAATTTTGGCAGAGTTTCCTCTGTTTTATTGA
>DF363758.1:17203-32032 GCA_000787875.1 Solanum virginianum | reverse complement strand
TGGTAAGTGCCTTTATGTGCCAAGGAAGAATCTAGATTTCATGCCAAGTAATACGAAATCAAGTAGCCTTACATACCTCGCTGTACGACCTAGCTATAACCTCGAGATAACCTTCCCTTTTTCTAAATATTTATCTACAACATTGTAGGCAATAAAACAAGCATTAGCAAGCAAATAGACACATCTTGGCAGCCTAATCCCATAGAAAACAACACACGGGCAGCAACGGATAATTATAAACCCGAGCGTATTCTTTCAACCTTTCCTCCCCTAATCGTATTTTCTAATACATATTCTCATATATATATATATCATGTGCAGCCTGTTTTAGTGCTATAACAACCTTACAATGGCCCACAAAGCACAACACATAACAATTATACACAATATTCAAATGGGCGGCATAACGTTACATCCCTTTGCTACATTTTGACGTCGACGATTCCAATCCTGTTCCAACTTTAACCAAATAGTCCCCACCATGTATACACATACAACTAGCCTTATAACAGTTCAAAAATAGTCCTCAAAATAGGTGGAGGACGTGAGACCATAGTTTTCAATCAATTAGCCCACAAGTTCGTATTACAAGCACAATTACGACATCACAAAAGAACTTACTTTCGCGGATTGTAAAAATGGTGCAGTAGCACTTATATATCATTATAGAACCAATACACATTAAGAACAGTAACATCCCTTCATAATCAATCCAATCAAAAAGATAAAAGCTTCCAAATAAACAAGAAAAATGTACAACAACTTTTAGAACACATGTTGTCCAATAATTTCAGCAAGGATATAGTTAGCTTATCCTCTTGTTTTACATAAGAAAACTATACTAAACACATAAGTAAACTTACTAACCTTTAAACCCAAGGTGTAGGACTTCTCCAAGAATCCTAAAAGTCTCTTGTGGCTGCTTGTAAAGTCAAGAAAAATTTGAGAGAAAATTTGCAAACAAGCTGATTTTTTGTTCAAGTTGATATGACTTATGGGAGTTGTTTTAAACCCTTTTTAAAGGGGGACATTGGCTAACTTACTAAGAAATATTTAGCCTTGTTTTACTAAGTTGGTGATGCAGCTTCTTGGAAGTATAGTCCATTTATAATGCTAAGACATGGGCTAAAGTTACACCCTTAACAGGGACTTTATTAATAATCGAACTTGGATGGATTCGACGTCGAGTCTCATCTCCATCTAACTAGCAAGTTTAAGCTAAGCAAGTAGGTGATTCACTTGCTAGCTTTCTAATTCCTACAAGCACCTCAATTCTCTCCCTTTGTTTAGGGCCATGATCTCCTCTATTTGACTTAAAACTTATTTACACTTGACCCTTTTTAGCGTTAGACACACATATTGCCCTCTAAGATGAGACTCAAGCACTTTTAAAAATTGGTGCTAATTTGAAAAGCCATATCATGTTTCATTTGTGTAGTACTAGTATTATAAGGTGTGGGGTGTTACAGTATATACCCCTCAACATGGTAGATGGGCATATCACCCCAATCATAGTGGCCAAGGTATATACCCCTTAACATGGTAGATGGTCATTACACCCCCATCATAGTTGTCAAGATATAGACCCCTCAACATGGTAGATGGGTATAGCATTCCCCTATCATAGTTGTCAAGGTATATACCACTCAACATGGTAGATGGGCATAGCACCCCTATCATAGTGGTTGAGGCATGTCACCCCCTCAACAAGGTGTGGTGAACTTGCAACATGATAAATATTTTTCATGAATTCAATATATACATGTCTTCATCATCATTGAGTCACTGAATTTTTTAACCATATCATAGAACATCAATAACCTAAGAATTCATGTCAAGACATTTTTTCAAAACACTTGGCGGGTGTGTAATGCTAGTTAAAAATCATGCAATTCAAGAGTGAAATCTTGTGAGAAAACTCAATGTAAATTTACCCACCAACATGTAGTAAAAGCCTCATGCAAGATAGCTTGAAATCCCTTATCAAACCTCATAATAGATAATAGTTTCATAGCTCAAAAAATGCATAGTCACAATAGACAAACCATCTCATAGTATAAGCTTGAAATAGGTATAGTTTCATAGCTCAAAACATGCATAGTCACAATAGACAAACCATCTCATAGTATAAGCTTGAAATAGGTAGACTTGTGTTTCCAATCATCATTTCATAAAACCCAAATATAATTTGTAATCCTAACTCATAATAAACAATACACATAAGTAATACAACTTGAAAACACGTTATTTTCATAAAAAGGAAGGTTGGGCACCATAGGTGAAAGGAACCAATGGTTGAAACCCACATACCTTGAATTTGGGGATTTCCTTAATGCAAATTAGAATGAGAACTTGAAGCTTGAATGAGGTTCTTGACATCTGGAATTAAGCTTGGGACACTTGAATTTGGATGAAATATTTAGTCAAGTGTTAGAGAGGGTTTTGAGAGTGTCATGAGTGATATAGAGTTGAAATAGTGTCTAAGTATAGGTGTTTTTATGCATAGGTGAGCATAAGGCCAAGGGCCCAATGCCTTAGGCCAATACAAGAAAAATAAGAAAGACACAACATTGCTCCGTGACAGGTCCGCATCGCAAAACCATTGCGGATAACATTTTGTCCCCGAAAATTTTGCGAAAATCAATTTTGGCTACGGGTCATCTAAAATCGGGGTTATACCTATTTTCCACTCAATTGTTTCCCTTGATTAAGAATATGAATTGGATTTTTGATATCACACATGAATTTTGAGATATATGAAAATTATGATTATGGGCATTTTCGAAGAACATTTTTAGGACATTTCAGAGCTCTTCCAAGAGCTTTAGCATTACAGTTCTATTGCTACAAGGTCTTTGGTTCAAAAGTGAGAAGATCCTGATATTTTCACAAAACCTTACACCAAAGGAGATGTGGAGTTCACACGGGCAATATGTAGTCTAGGTGCCAACATTAATTTGATGCCCCGTGTGGTCTGCAAGAAGATTGGATTGAGATCCCCTACTCCGATGAGCATGCAGTTATTAATGGCGGATCGTATAGTGAAAAAGCCTGTGGGGAGGCTATCTGATGTGATGGTCAAATTTGAGAAGTTCATATTCCATATAGACTTTGTGATCCTATATTTTGAAGTTGAATTCAACGTCCTTATCATCATGGGAGAACCGTTCCTAGCCACTGGGCGAGCACTAGTGGATATGGAATGTCACGCCCTAAATCACATTAAGGCGGATTGGCACCCATTGCCGATAAGGACCGGGAGAACCAACCTGTACCTATGCGCTTTCTATATGCATTATAAAGAGTTCCACCTTCAGTATGCCTTTAAGAAAGTGAATAACACTGATAAGCCAAAAGAAAAAGCATATGACTAGGCCGTTGGGGCCACATTGTCTAAAATACGAGATATGACCATATTGTACTTTGCATCGTCTACATAATGATAAGTTATCTGATAAGGGTCGAGACAGGCCCTGCCTCGACTAACTGTATTGTACAAAGCAAAATAAGCTCTAGACATGCAAAGCCCCGAAGCAACCTGGAGCTTGGTAACCACAGCTGGATATCCTGTACTCCTACTAGGGAGATCTACTAGCACCTATACCTACAGCATGAAATGCAGGTCCCCCTCAAGGGACGTCAGTACGAGATAATGTACTGAATATGTAAGGTAGGAAACACTGTATATGAAATAATAACTTAAATGGAACAATGCTTTGATATAAAATAAGAGACCACCTTTGACTATACTGTGGGATCATGTACTTTATATTTTTTTATATCACTTTACCTTTACTGTAAAACCTACCTTTGACTATACTGTGGCATCATGTACTTTACATTCTTTATATCACTTTACCTTTACTGTAAAATCTGTAAAATTTGTGTACAATATATACTGTAAATGGCCAACTGATCAGCGGTAACTATATCGGGATCGACCCTGGCTAGGCTCTTCCTTAGCCCCTCGGCTGCCCCCTATCTATAAGCAACATACATTACCTTTCAATTACCTTTGAGACGGTCTTATGGTGGTTGTAATATTGGAGCTGTAGAATTGTTTAGGCAGCATGTGAAATGTAGATAACCATACAAGATAATATGACAACGAAAAGAGTACGTTACATAAATAATAAAATGCGTATGAGATGAAACGACGCTGTACGACCTCGCTATTACCTTGGGATAACCTTCCCTTCCTCAAAATGGTTAGCTACAACATAATAAGTAATAAAACTAGCATTAGAATCCAATAGAAACATCTTAGACACCCAACTTCACATAGAAACAACACCCCGGCAGCAAGCGTGCAACTACAATTCCGAGCGTATTTTCCCACTGTTTTGCCTTTAATTGTATTTCCTAATGGACATTAACATCTACACATCATGGACAGCCTACCGTAGCAACATATCAGCCCTATAACAGTCCACAAAATAGGACACACAACAATTCTATGCAGCATACAAACAGACAACATAACGTTACATCTTTTTGCTACCTTTCGACGTTGGTAATTCCAAACCTACCCCAACTTTAACCAAACTGTTCCTCACACATTTACACATAACAGTAGCCTTAAAAAAGTCTCAGAAAAGTACCAAATCAACAATGAAAAAAGTGGAGCAATAGCTATATATACATCAGCCCACAAGTTTCAATCAAGAACACAATTGCGATATCGCGTAAATGCTTACAGTTGCGGATTGTAAAAGCAACCAAACAGCCTGCTTATACAACTTCCAATTTATCCTTTGTTAACTACACAAGTAATACTCCATAATACAGTAAACTCTTACAACATATCCTTTCTTAAGTACGTAAGTAATACTACATACGACAGCAAACTAAGAAGAGAAACAACTCTTAATCAACAAGAAAAGTACACAACAACATCAACAACACATGCTGTCCAGAAATTTCAGTATCAACACAACCAACATACTCTCTTGTTTGTTATGAGAAAATTATACTAAACATATATTTAAGATATCTTACCTTATCCTTCAAGATTAGGGTGTCCTTAAATAACCCTATAAGGTTTTGTTAGCTGCTATTGGATATAAAGAAAGGAGGATAAAAATGTTTTCTTAGAATGCTGAAATTTGTATCCAAACGTGAGAATGAAATGAGCTTGCTGTTTGTGCTCTTTTTGTAGAGACTTTTGGCCAACTTTGGCTTGCAATTTTGGCCACATATTAGTATCTATTAAGTAGTAGGTGATGCAGCAGCTTGGACCTTGAACATGAGCCAAATTGGGCCTCCAAAGTGATAGATTTTGGGTTGCCTATGTGCAGATTTTCCTTCTTTTGTTTTGGCCCAATTGGTTAAGAATTGTAGAATGTTGTTGAGAAACTTTAGATACACATGACGCTCTTTAACGCGAGATGCAAACACTTTTAAAAGTGGCTCTAATTTGAAAGTATATATCATGTTTCATATGTATAGTACAAATAATTATAGTGTGTGTGGGGTGTTACATGGAAGCAGGTCACCTAAGGTTCAGATTGAACGATGAAGAAGTCATCTTCATTATTTGTCTGTCCATGAAGTATCCTAATGATCTGAAGTGTGAACTCTGGGAAATTGGTGAAGTCTGAGAAACCAATTTGTCCAAGTCATGATGCGATAATAAATTTGGTGCTACTTGGGAGGCAACCTATGTTTTTTGATATAATAGTGTAGTTGTAGGTTTATTTTTAGTTTATGGACTCATAAGTTGTTTGTTTTCTTGTACTTTGATTGTAATTTTGGACATTGGATTGGTTGTATATAGGGTAACAGTGTGTTCTATGAAGAATATACAGGTACAGGGCTATGTCAACTATTTTTAGCTGACAAGAGCATGGAAATGTCTCTACGACTGGTTCTACGAGTCGTAAAACACTTTACAACCCGTACCCTATCTCGTAAAGTATTTCAGTGAGCAAAAGATTGTGTACTCCAATTCATGAGCCAACTTTATGTTCTGTAGATGAAACTATGTGTCATGAATGGGGCTCGTGGACCCTAGGTAAGATTCCTCAAATTCTTCTAAGTGTTGAGCATTCTAGACCAACTTTACGAGTTGTAAATCACCTTACGACTAGTAGACTGGTCCGTAAAACCCATTCCTAAAATCTAGGATTTGGATATTCTATAAAACTATAGCTCATGAGCCGTAAAACACTCTACAATTTGTAATCAGGTTTTTGTAGAGTCCAAGCCCATTAGATTTCAGTTCACCCAATCATGATATAATAATAAGGTCAAATTATTTGACTTCATTTCTAACCTAAATTGCAAATATAACCAGCAAACCCCATCCCTACCCCCACCCCACACGATTTTAACTACCAACAGTGATTGTACCCCTATTTTCTGGTGACTTTTTGGCAACCTAGGGTTTAGTGCCTCTTCACTTCCTTCATCTTCTACAACTTAATCACATATCTTGGTATATTTTTTTATTAATTCAAAACTCCTTAATTTTCCTTTGCTTGTCTGATTGACATTAAAATCATGATGGGAGTGGTTGTTCAGACACAAAACCATTGCTTGAATTTAACGTGTCAATTAAATTTGGGTTGCCTATGTTTCAATGTTTGTCTACATCTGGAATTGGATACCTTTGCCTTGTTTGTATGATTCACATAGTTCTGGTGCCTATTGAATCACCCACCATGTGTGATGAATTGAGTTTGTTTTTAAACTTGTGGGTGATTATATAGGTGCGTAGATGTTGAAAAATTGCCATATGGGGTCAGAATAGTTGGGGAGACATGCTTGATCATTTTTGATGGGGTATATGTGTTGAATAACATGTTGGGGTCTTAGTTGTGGTGTGAAATTCATGTGGGTACGTGCATTTATGCTGTTAGAATACATATTGAAAAAGTCATATCGGATCAATTATGATTGGCCTAGGAACTCAGGCAACTAAGTTTTCTTGTTTACGAGTGGCTTTTACGGCCCGTGGATCATTCCACGAGTTGTAATTTCCCCTCGTACAAGATTCTAGAAAGTTAAGGTTTCTAATTATCCATCATACAAGACCTTCTACGAGTTGTACAACACATTACTGCTCATAGATAGGTCTCGTCAATCCTTGTCCGGAATAATTTCACATACTGGAATTCTCTATGACTCGTAATCCATTTTAAGAATTGTACTTGGTCTCATAGACTTTTCCAGTCACAAATTATTTGAATCCCTATTTTATAAAACATCTTTACAACTCAAAGTACCAACTACATCCCATAAAGATACTTTTATAGAAACCTTATGCAGTTTGATCTGAATTACTCTTTGCATTTCTATTTTGATTTGTGGGACTAACCAAGGTGCGTAAATGTTCATATTTCAAGTATGATGACCCCAAAAGCCAAGAGTGATGAGCTCTTAGCATTACGGAGAAGGCTCTGAGATGAGTCTTTGAATGAGGAGTACGTCACCACACTGAGTGGCTCACTAGATGACCATGGGGTCAACCCAAACCTAGAGGTAGATCAACCACAGACCAAAGTTGTTGCCAGGGCTGGGCAGACTCAGGCTCTCATCATTCGCACTCCCTAATCTGATGAGGGAGGAAACGATGTGAGCGATTGACCCTAGATAACTCTATCCAGAGAGGAGTCTAGCTCTACAGTAGGCTCTGAGGACGAACCAAAAATTGAGTCTTCTACATTTCCTCGATCATCACCTCCAGATGTTCTACATAGCCGGTGGTATGCCGAGGGCATACAAGAGACATATGTAGAGGGAGTACAGCCGAAAGAATGAGGCAAGCCAGGCTGCTCCATCTATGAGGAGCCCTGAGTCATCCCAGACAGGCTCAATAGTATCCCCGATCTCTAGGACATGATGATGGAGTATAGACATTAGTGGCTCGCACATTCACTTGGATGATAAACCCTAACTATGGTGAGGGAGTTTTATGCTTCATGTGCAACCACTATTCATAACACTATTTATAGCACTATTCCTAAGGGGGAAAAGCCCCTCGCTCAGCTAGAGCGACTGAGACTAGAGTGAAGGGCTAACAAGTGGACATATTGGACACCACCATCTACCGAATCATTTTTGAAGCAGAGTTCCTTACCCCCAGATACACTGCAGAGTTTGACTATATGGTGGGGCAGATGAGGGACCCCTTGGTTACGAAACACCCAGAGCAACGAGCAATTTTGATGAGGTAGGTGGTCGGTTATATTGCTAAGCTGGGTTGGAACCTGTATGTGTTACCATACACTGGAAGCCTATTGTCAAGGCTTCGCTCAATTTTCTCGCCATGTTTTGGTGGGCAGTTGTTCAATCATGCATCCAGCCTACTTTTGCTGATAACACATTAATGCTGAAGCGTGTAGTACTGGTTGCCAACATCATAGGTAGTTATGATATTGATTGGCCCCACCTCATTGCTAAGCAGATTCATGAGGCCACACTGAAGATGTCCAACTCCATCCCATTCCCTTGCTTGATATATAGGATCTATCTAATGTCGAGGGTGGAGGGTTCGGACCAGCAGGACCAGCTGATCTAGGCCAAGCATACATTGGATCCAAGACTGATCAAGGGTAAAGAGAATCCAGTGGCACACTGGCGAGCATAGCAACAGCCTGCTCGTATTCCAGAGATATTCGCCGTAGCACCATTACCTTTGAGGGTTCAAGGATTCACAGACTACCACCGCCACTGCTGCTGAAACTAAGGAGACGCCCTCGCAGCCTGAGGCAGATGAGGAGAGAGGGCCCACTACTTCTATTCCTACACCACTGGCTAGCACTTCACAAGCTACTCTCGCGGACATGGTTTATATGTCTGCCATATCTATACAGGCCTTGGCATAGAGGTTATCCCACACTAAGTCACAGCTGACTCAGCTTGTTCATCAAATCAGGCCATAGGTTCGCCAGGCCATTTTATACTTGGAGGGTAATATACAGGCATTCACGATAGCTACTATTCATGACCGTCTCTCTATCATAGATGCCTACATTGATGCCTTCGAAGAGAGGGTACAGTAGTGTCATGACCCAAGCCTAGGGCCTTGATGTCATATGGCAAATAAGAACCCAAAGGGACCCCAAACAAGCCTCTTAGCATATCATACACATATCCTTGGTCGCGGAAGCAAAATAAAAAACAACAAGAGATATAAGTAAGGGAAAGGGGTCAAAAGGAAGTCTTGATATTTATATAGCATAAAAGAGTCAAACCTCAAAGATAAGTACATTAATTGTTCCAAAAACACCTCTAACATAGATTGAAGCGGGGCCCAAGACACTTTTCAGGCTCACCCTCATAATATAAAATGTTCAACATAAAGAGATATCAAAAGTAAGAGTAGGATAGCTAGTGTTCCCGCACTTGAGGACTCACTAAAGCTTATCTTCCAAAATGCCCAAACTAGCCACGTAGAGGATGATCGAGAGGTGCTTCGATTCCTACATGATAACATTAAGTAGGCATAGAGTATGCATTAGTACGTTTATATATACTAAGCATATAGGACATAACGCAACAAGACATATGCAACATAGTCAAAATGCATAATCACAAACAATGGATAAGTATAATATCATAATGTCATGAATGATAAATGCTTGAGGCAAAACATATTTGTAAATCATATAATTTGCAAATATAGATTACATGTGTAGGAAGAGACCATAATCATAGACAAGCAAGCTATTACTTGGAATCCAAGGCATGTCACCCCCATGGAAAGTTATTGAGGTATCTACCCCTCAGCATGGTAGTACGGGCATGTCACCCCGACAAGGTTATCAAGGTATCTACGCCTCAACATGGTAGTACGGGCATGTCACCCCCCGACAAGGTGATTGAGGTATATACCCCTCAACAAGGTAGTCTAGGTATATTTCCCCAACAAGGTGATTGAGGTACATACCTCTCAATAAGGCAGGACAGGCATATCACCCCCCGACAAGGTGATTGGGCATGTCACCCCGCAATAAGGTGTCGTCAACTTACAACACCATAGATACTTTTCATGAGTTTAATACATACATACAATCCCTTAATCATCACAAAGTCCCTCGACTCATAAACCATGCAATAGATAATCAATAACTTAAGAATCCTTATCAAGATATTTTATCAAACACTTGGTGGGTGTGTAATGCTAGATCAAACTCTGTAATTCAAGAGTGAAGTAATATGAGAAAACTCAATGTAAATAAACCCACCAACACATAGTAAACCCACATGTAAGATACCTTGAAATCCATCATCAAGTATCATAATAGATCATGGATATATAGCTCAAAACAAGCATAAACAATCAACATTTTATGAAACTCCAGCATAGTTTATAATCAAATTCATAATAAGATATACCCATAGAAAATCAAACTTGAAAACATGCAATTTTCAGAAAATCAAACTTAAAACATGCAATTCTCAAGGCACCCATGTTTGGCACACACAATCTACCTTGGTACCTAAGGATACCATCTCCCCCTTGGGAGAAAACCTCCACTTTACCATCCATCACCAAGTTAAGATCTTTTTGGGTGAACACATATTAGAGACTCTTATGATCGGTAAACACATCAGCATGAACCCCATACAAGTAGTGATGCCAAATTTTCAAAGCAAATACCACGATCACCAATTCAAGATCATGGGTGGGATAATTCTTCTGATGCACCTTAAGTTGTCTATAGGCATATGCTATCACCTTACCATTTTGCATCATAACACTCCCTAAACCAATTCTTGAGGCATCAAAATATACAACAAACGCTTCCAACCCTTCTAGTAGAGAAAAAATAGGAGTGGAAACAAGCTTATCTTTCAAAATTTTGAAACTCTTCTCACATTCATTGGTCCGCACAGAGTACGCCTTCTTTTGGGTCAACGTAGTAATTGGAGAAGCAACAAAATAGAAATCATTCACAAACCTCTGGTAATAACCCGCTAAACCCAAGTAACTCCTAATGTCCAATGGAGTCAAAGGTCTAGGCTAATTTCCAATCACCTTCATCTTCTTAGGATCCAGCTTAATACCATCACCTGACACCATATGCCCTCGAAAAGCAAACTCTTTCAACCAAAAGTCACATTTCTCATATTTAGCATACAACTTCTCCTTCCTCAAGATTTTTAACAACATCCTCAAGTGATTCACATGCTCCTCCTCACAATGGGAATAAATCAAGATATTATAAATAAAAACCATCACAAACAAGTCAAGGTAGGGTTTGAATACCCTATTCATAAGATCCATGAATATAGCCGGTGCATTAGTCAACCTGTTAGACATAACCACAAACTCAAAGTGACCATACCTAGTCCAGAAAGTCGTCTTGAGAATGTCACACTCCCTCACTTTCACTTGGTGATACTCGGATTGAAGATCAATCTTAGAGAAGTGACTAGCCCTGTGAAGTTTATAAAAAAAAGTCAGCAATCCTTGGTAGAGGGTACTTGTTCTTATGGTGACTCTATTAAGTTGCTGGTGATCAATGCACATTCTAAGAGAACCATCCTATTTCTTCACAAACAACACTGGTTCACCCCAAGGTGACTTATTAGGCCTTATAAAACCCTTCTCCAACAAATCCCTCAATTTCTTCTTCAACTCCATCGGGGCCATACAGTAAGGGGGAATAAAAATAGGTTGAGTGTTGGGAGAAAGGTCTATACCAAATTCTATTTCCCTTTTGGGAGGAATACCAGGAAGCTCATTAGGAAAGACATAAAGAAACTCATTGAACACTAGAACCGACTTTATACGAAAGACTTTAGACTCAGTATCCCTAACCCTCATAAGATGATAGAGACAACCCTTAGAAATCAACTTTTGGGCTTTAAGACAAGAAATAAATCTACCGTGACCACCATATCATGACTTTCTCACTTAAAGATGGGCTCATTCGGGAATTGGAATTTCACTAGAAATGAATCTACCTTTGACCACCATATCACGACTTTTCCACTCAAGGACAGGCTCATTAGGGAATTAGAATTTAACCCGATGGATTCTACAATCAATAGAAGCATAATATGCAAGCAACCAATCCATCCCAAGAATGACATCAACATCCACCATATCTAATTCAATAAAATCACAAGGCAAGAATTTATGTAAATTGAACACGGGATAATTTCTATAGACTATTTTAGCAATAATGGACTCACCAATGATAGTAGACACTTCATAAGGCTCATAAACCATCTAATAGATCATAAATTACTTAAGCATCCTTATCAAGATATTTTATCAAACACTAGGTGGGTTTGTAATGCTAGTTCAAAATCATGCAATTCAAGAGTGAAGTAATATGAGAAAACTTAATGTAAATCTACCCACTAACATATAGTAAAAACCTCATGTAAGATACCTTGAAATCCATCATCAAGTCTCATAATAGATCATAGAGTGAAGTAATATGAGAAAACTTAATGTAAATCTACCCACTAACATATAGTAAAAACCTCATGTAAGATACCTTGAAATCCATCATCAAGTCTCATAATAGATCATAGATTCATAACTCAAAATAGGCATAAACAATCAACATTTTATGAAATACAAACATAGTTTGTAAATAAATTCATGATAAGAGATACCCATAGCCAACTTGAAAATATGCAATTTTCATAAAAAGGAAGGTTGGGCCCAAGGGCAAAAGGACCCAATGGTTGAAACCCACATACCATAAACTTGGATTTTCTTTATGTAGACTTGAAGGAGACTTGAAGCTTGAAGGGAGTTCTTGAGATCCAGAATTATACTTGAGACACTTGAATTTGGATGAAATATTTGGTTAGCTCTTAGAGACGATTTTGAGAGAGTCTTGAGTGATATAGAGTTTTAAATGGCAAAGTATATGTGTTTTTATGCATAAGTCAGTATGGAGCAAAGACCCTAAGGCCGTTGGGCAGAAACAGAATTTTAGGGAATAATTAACACTGATCCGCACACCTTGTGCATCGCGGCCAGGGCGCGGATCGCCATTGGCAATCAAATTTTTTGAAAAAGCATTTTTCACTATGGTTCCTCGAAAATTGGGGTTATACCTATTCCCCACTTAATTTTGCCCATGATCACGAATATGAAGTCAAATTTTTGATATCATGCATGAATTTTGAGATATATAGAAATTACGATTATGGGTATTTTCGAGGCATATTTTTGGGCATTTTTAAGGTGTTTCAAGTAGAACTTGCATACCGCCCGACCATCAAATATGACGACCCTTAAGACAGAGATCCAGTAACTTTAGTTGCACTACCAGCAGCAATGCCTCCGGTGCGAGTGGTTGATCTTTCTGCTCCTGATGAGCCTATTCTATCTTATCATGGGAAGAGACCCTACACCGAATATGATGATCCAGATGATATACGCTTACGTGCGAGGCTTAAAAGTAGGAGGAGCTTGAGCTTATCTTGAGGAGATTAAGACAGGAGGTGGAGAGATGACAGGGTTGAGAACGTGAGAGCATGAGGGTTACAAGCCTCTTCGGACAGAGTACTACTGCTGAGCAGACTACCCCATCGAAGGAGGGTGGCCAGACTCGGCCACACATTGGCACTTAGGCACCTAGGTATGATTTTTTTACCCCTTTATGTTTTATTTTGCTTTGAATGTGTGCATTGGGGACAATGCGCCTCTTTTTTGATGGGGTGTTGTTAGTTAGAAGCCTCAATGAAGTCTGAGTAGATTGGGTCTATAAATACCCAAAATTTTGATCCCAAGGTATTCTTGCCTGTGTTATTTCTCCCTGTGGATATTTACTTTCTGCTGAATCGATATATTTAGATTGTTTAGGTAATATTTGTAGCATATTGTACTAATACTTGTGGCTTATAGCATATTTTTGTGGTTTGTTTGAAAATGGTACCTACCAAAAATTTTGATTAGTAGTTAGATAGCAACCATCATGTTTAGGTGTGTTAAAAATATTGTTCTGATAAGTGAGGAAAATTTGAGATAAAAAGCATGATCTAAGAAGTCTTTTGTTAATAATATAGTTAGTGCCATGTGAGTGTGAGCATAATTTGCTAAATTCATGTTTTTTATGCTAGTTCAAAATTTTCCCTATTACTCTAAGTTGGTCTATAGATTAACTAGTTTAGGAAAGGATAAACCTTTGTTCTTAATAGCCACTTAGCCTAAATGACCAACAAAAATTGCAATATATCCCTTGTTCCTAATGTTTGATCCTAACATGTACCAATTCTTTAAAAATACCTATGTAACCTAGCCTTGTTAGTTGTAAAATCCTGAAATTAGCCCTCATCCTTCCTTGAACATTATGTACCTTGACTGAGGCGAAAAGCTTATGTTAAGGGTGGCTACCAAAAGTGGCCCTGGTTCTGAGGATGGATATCGTGCACCTCAATACAGGTGATAAAAAGAAAAAGTGAAAATCATTTACTAGGTGCGAAAAAAATAAGTGATGCCTTAGTTGTGAGTTAAAAAGAAAAATGAACTGTAAAAGCAAAGTAAAAGGATGAAATATGAAACGAAAGCACCAAAAAAGGTTGAAATAGGAGGAAGGGAGAATGAGATGAAAATAATAGAATTGGTAGGGCAAAAGTATAGAAAGACGCAGTGTCAAGGAGGGCCTTTAGTCACTATGTTCCCAAAATACCATATCAAAGCCCCCCTGAGCCTACGTTACAAGAAGGAAGTCCTAAAGTGATCCTAGTCCAAGTGGTTGAAAGTCTTAGTTATGAGTATAGGGGCAAGCCTATCGTATTGGGCATGATGCATGAATATCTTTTGTGAGCGTGAGTGATTTTGCATAGTCCCAAGTTTATTAATGAAAACATCATAGAGGGTCAGATATGGGAATCCTAGAATGGTACTACTTT
>DF363759.1:22386-33413 GCA_000787875.1 Solanum virginianum | reverse complement strand
CCTTGGCTTCAATTTTTAGCCACACATAAGTAGATATTATAGATCTAGTGATGTAGCAACTTAAGCTTTAAACTTGGGCCAAAATAGGTCTCTAAAGTGATGGACTTGGGCTGTCCAATTTGCAGAGTTTTCCTTCTTTTGCTTTGGGCCCAATTAGTCAAGTGTGGGCTGTCCAATTTGCAGATTTTTCCTTCTTTTATTTTGGGCCCAATTAGTCAAGTGTTATGGAATGTTGTTGGGTCTATTTAATCCTTCATGTTGGGATATAAATACAACCCACTTATATTACTATAACATGGGCCAACTTGGTATATCCATATCTTTGTTTAGGGATGGAACTTAGTTGCCTTATGCGTCAACTTTGTTAGAGATGCAGAAACAGAAGAAAAACCCTCATACTATAACATGGGCCAAAGATACCTCCTTAACTCTGACTTTATTCATAATCAAAATTGGACAATTACGACGTCGGGTCTCATCTCCGTTTAACTCGCAAATTCAAGCTAAGCAAGTAGCTGACTCACCTGCTAGCTTCCTAAGTCATACAAGCACCTTAATTGTTTTACTTTTTTTAGGGTCTTAGTCTCCTTAAATCGATGTAAAACATGTGTACGCACAACTTTCTAAAACTTTAGATACACATGACGCCCTTTAATGCGAGATGCAAACACTTTTAAAATTGGCACTAATTTGAAAGTCCATATCATATTTCATATGTGTAGTACAAATACTTATAGTGTGTGTGGGGTGTTACATCTTTTTGGAACCAAATTTCCAAGCTCCATTAAGGTCGTACAAAGTTCGAGTCCTTACATCATCTTCCCCTTGGGTACATTCATCCTATAATATGCTAGAAAAATGGTTGAAAGGCTTCACTTAGAACACGAAACATCAAAGCATAGGGTACAATGCATAGTCTATCATTTGAAAATCATAAAGTCATTAAAACTCATATCAAAACGTATTTAAATCATCAAAAACATCATAAAAACCATTTTCATGCACATATATGCATGTCATGCCATGAAATCAAGACTAAAAGAATTAGGACCACTTGGAATAGAAAGAACCTAATACTTTAGGCTTGGGTGGATTGAAGAAGATGGGGATATCATTTTCATCATGTCCAACTCCTCCTCCCATGTAGCACTCTCCATATGTTGATTTCTTTAAAGCACCTTTACCGAAGCCACATCCTTGTTATGAAGCAACTTCATTTGCCTATCCAAAATCTCAACCAGACCTTTCTCATAAGACAAGTTCTCCTCAACCTCAACACCTTCCAAAGGCACAGTGGTACGAGGATCACCAACTAACTTCCTTAACATAGACACATGGAAAATAGGGTGAATAGAACTCAAATCTGGAGGCAAATCCAACCTATAAGCCATGTTCTCAATCCGGTCAACAATCTCATAAGGACCTACATACCGAGGACTCAGCTTGCCCTTCTTTCCAAAACACATTACACCCTTCATAGCTGAGACCTTCACATATAACCAATCACCAACATAAAACTCAAGGTCACTCTTCCTAATATCCAAATAGGACTTTTGATGACTTTGGGTCTTCTTTAAGCTCTCCCTGATTATTCATATTTTCCATAGCCTCCAAGACCAAATCTGGACCAATCAAAGCCATCTCTCCTAAATCAAACCACCCCACCGAAGATCTATATCTCCTACCATATAAAGCCTCAAATGGTGCCATACCAATGCTAGCATGAAAGCTATTATTATAAGAAAACTTAATGTGTGGAAGATGATCATGGCAATTACCTTTGAATTCTAACACACAAGCCCTCAACATGTCCTCTAAAGTTTGAATTATCCTTTTGGCTTGTCCATCGGTTTGGGGATAAAAAGTAGTGCTCAACTTCACCTTAGTACCAAGCCCTCTTTGAAATGACCTTCAAAAGTGAGAAGTAAATTGGGTGCCATGATCCAATATGATAGACCTAGGCACACCATGCAACTTCACCAACTCTTAGATATGCAACCTTGCATAATCGTCGGCATTAAAGGTAGTCTTGGCCCGTAAAAAATGCGACAATTTAGTCATCCAATCATCAATGATCCAAATTGAGTCAAATTGCCTTCAGGTCCGAGGCAAATCAACCACAAAATCTATGTTCACATCTTCACAGTTTCAAGTAGGAATTTCAATATCTTGGGTCAAACCACTGGGGCTTTAGTGCTCTACCTTCACTTGTTGACAATTAGGGCCTTCAAACGCAAACTTGGCTATATCCTTCTTAATACTATGCCGCTAGTACACTTCTCTCAAACCTTGATACATCTTAGTAGATCCCAGGTGAATAGAATAATGAGAGTTATGGGCTTCACTCATGATCACCCTCCTAAGATCATCCACATCCAAAACACATAACCGATCTTGATATCGAAGCACACCATCTCCCCCTTAGGAGAAGATCTCTATCTTCTTTTCGGCAACCAACTTCTTCAACTTAAGCAATGACGGATCTAGATCTTGCTTAGCCTTAACATCAATGACTACATAAGATTTGACCCCATTTTGAACATGAAACACTATCATTAGGGTTGGCAAATCTAACACCAAATCTAGCCAAACAGTGAACATCTTTTGCCAAAGTTTTCTTCCCTTCATCAACATAAGCCACACTTCCCATAGATAGCCTACTATAAGCATCGGGTACAACATTTGCCTTGCTGGGATGATATTGTACACTTATGTCATAGTCCTGAAGGAGTTCCAACCATTTCTTTGTCTCAAGTTAATATCCCTTTGAGTGAAGACATATTGAAAGCTCTTGTGATAGGTAAAAACATCAACATGCACCCCATACAAGTAGTGTCTCCAAATCTTCAAGGCAAATACAAATGCTGCTAACTCAAGATCATGAGTCGGGTAATTATGCTCATGCACCTTCAATTGCCTTGATGCATAAGTTATCACCTTACCATGTTGCATAAGCACACAACCCAACCCAATCTGGGAAGCATCATAATACACCACAAACCCATCTATGACATCCGATAAAGTTAAAATAGGAGCCGCTGTAAGCCAATCCTTCAAAGTCTGAAAACTCTTCTCACATTCATCTGACCATACAAACTTAGCCTTCTTTTGAGTCAACTTGGTCAATGGAGATGTAATAGATGAGAAACCCTCAACAACAACCCAAGAAAACTTTGAATATCTGAAGCAGTCAATGGTCTAGGCTAATTCTTCATGGCCTCAGTCTTCTTCGGGTCAACCTTGATACTATCATCGGACACCACATGGCCAAGAAATGATACCTCACCCAACCAAAACTCATACTTGCTAAACTTTGCATATAACTTCTTCATCCTCAAAGTCTAAAGAAACAACCTCAAATGATCCATATGCTCTCGCTCACTTCGGGAATAAATAAGGATATCATCAATGAAGACAACCACAAAGCTGTCAAGGAATGGCTTAAACACCAGATTCATAAGATCCATAAACATGGCCTGTATATTAGTCAGCCCAAAAGACATCACCAACAATCAAAATGTCTATACCTAGTCCAAAAAGCTGTCTTAGGAAAATCACACTCCCTAACATTCAACTGATGATAATCGAAATAGAGGACAATATTTGAGAAATGGGTAGCCCTTTGAAGTTAATCAAAGAAGTCATCAATCCTAGGCAACGGGTACTTATTCTTGATAGTCACCTTATTCAGTTGTCTATAATCAATACACATCTGAAGAGATCCATCTTTCTTTGTTACAAATAACACTGGAGCACCCCATTAAGATATACTTGGCCTAATGAAGCATTTCTCCAACAAATCCTTCAACTGATCTTTCAACTCCTTCAATTCATCCGGAACTATATAGTAAGGAGGAATAGAGATAGATTGAGTATCTGAGAGAATATCTATGCCAAAGTCTACTTCTCTTTCAGTAGGAATACCGGGCAAGTCTTTGAGAAACATATCCAAAAATTGGAACTTGACCTTCTGAGTTTTATAATCTATAGAGGCATATGAAACATGCAACCAATCTATCCTGAGAATCACATCAAAATATTGATCACACGAAAAGACTTTATGCAAAACAAAGATAGGGAAACCTACATAAACTCTATGAGCAACAACAAATTCATCTATGGGAGTATAGACTGAAAAAGGCACCCTTAAGATTTTGAGACTCAAACCAAACTTAACAACCAACAGAGGAGTCACAAAACATAAATTTGCACTCAGATCAAGAAAAGCATAAAAATCAAAATCAAAGACTTTTAACATACCAGTAACAACGTCCAGAGCTTCCTCCACTTCCTGTCGAGCATGCAAAGCATAGAACCTATTGTTTTTTAAGGCACTATCTTGTGAAGGTCTTAGTGGGACTTGATTACCTTGAACCATTTGACCTTTCTTTGGTGCCTTTGGGTAATCTGCAAGCTTGTGGCCCATCTCACCATACCCAAAGCAAGCATCTAAACCCTATAAACAATTCCCAGGGTGAGCCCTCCCACCATTTATCACATTGAGAAGGCAATGGCCCACCTTTACCGGTGCCTTAGGAGGAGGCACTCTAGTATTATTAAACCTTGTATTAGAGCCTTGGCTCTGTTGGAGGCGACCATAACCACCACCACCACCACTCTTGGAGTTGGAGAACCTACCATCATAACAAACCCTCTTTGAATCATTCACCCTCTTCTCTTTGAGATTTTCCCTTTAATCTGTTCAGCATATGCCATGAGTCTGGAGATGTCCATATCCCGAATAAGCATAGCCGTACAATATTCTTTCACGACCAAGTAAGAGATCCCAGAAATGAACTTATGTATTCTTACACTGGGGTCAGTCATAAGCATAACACTACACTTAGAGAGGTTGATAAGCTCAATCATCTTGGCTTTCTTAAGTTCAAGTGGGAAGAAATGATCTAGAAATATAAACTTAAATTCCTCCCAATTAACAGCATTACCACAAACCCTCTCCATCAACCATTGAGTGTACCATACTTAATAAGTAGCCAACTCAACTTTCTCCTCAAAAGTGACTCCCATAACAGTCAACACCTTATTGAGCTCACTAATGAACTCTTGAGCATCCTCATTGGCCTTTGACCTATAGAACTTCGAAGGATTTATCCAAGTGAAATATCTCACCCTAGAAGCTAGAGTGGGCTCACAGGAAGAAAGATTAGCTTGCCTAGTCTGAGAATTCACCACTTGTTCAAGCATAGCAAAGGCCGTATGAAATTTACCATATAGATGGGCTCTTCCATAGGCCCTTGGGGAACTTGGTCTTCATAAGCCTAGGTCATACTTGGTAGGGGACCTCTTCATGGAGGCATCTTCTATAATGGAGCAAGGATACCATCAAGGTAAGGAAACCAAACATATTTTGACTTAGATTAGGTCCCTCTTTAACTAATAATTTGATGAAGATTAAAGTTCTTTCTTGAATCCAAAGATAATTCTCCACTAGAGTCTTTGAGAGGAGTTCTAACATACAGTCCAAAGCATGACATAAGACATGAAGAAGTGAGACAATTCCTAGAATGTCATCATAGCCTCCCATTCATAGGCATGGTGAACTTCACACCCATGAATAAGACTCTACTCGACGCGACATATTGGACTCCAAGGACCGTTTACAAACTGCACAATCTGATACCAAGCTTGTCAAGATCTGGATCTAGGGTCTAGGAGTGACATGGAATATGAGAACCCTAAAGTTGCCAAACAAGACTTATAACATCTATCCACACATCATCGGTTCAGAAGTGCACATGAATTAGTAGATACATAGTTCTAAGGGATAGAAAAGTAGGACTTACGCTATGGGGACATCATAGGGATATGGATTAACATGGATTCACATAACACATAGCACATAAAGACTAAGGTGCAGGTAAGTATGACTCACTCTATGGAGGCAATATGGGTCTTAGGATCTTCATCATCATAACATAAATCCATAACATAAACATATAATTAATCCATAATGACCATAACCACTATATAGCCATATTCATAAACATAATCTCTGAATACAACACTTAATATATAAACATAAAAGAGAGTCTACAAGATGTCCAACAATGCCTCTAATCATAAGATAGATGATGTGCTGCCAAAATACAACACTTTTGATGCTTAAAACTTTGAATTTTATTTGTTCTCAATGCGATATTCGTTGGTTTTATGCTTTTTTGTTCATTCCTATAGGATTACAGGTTGCCCTTGATTTTGGGAAAAAAGTGCAGAAATTGCTAATTTTTGCTGTTATACAAGACCCTTTACGGGCTGTAGATCATTCTACGGGCCATATAGTGGTTTCATGAACAATTCCAATGAGGGGCTATTTTATGAATTTTATTCTACAAATATGCAGATGAGCCGTAGAAGGTTTTATGAGTCATAGAAGATGGTTCATGCCCTAAGGATCAGAGATTAGGACTTTCTGAAGTTTCATTATACAAAACCCCCTTTATGGGTCATAAACCATTTTACGAGTCGTAGAGAGGTATCATAAAATTGAAGTCCAAATTTCCAGCAGTTGAGTACATGCCCCAATTACGGGCTATGAAATGTAATACGGTGCGTAAACCCCTTTCGCATGGCGTGCAGACCAGTTCTCCTATTTTGTTTAAGACTTATATTTTACTCATTATAAATAGGTTTTTAGGTTATTTTTCATAAGTTTTTGCTGAATATTTAGAGAACTCAGTAATTAGAGAGAGAAAATTATGAGATCATATTGGAGAGTCTTTTAGAACAATTGTGTTTGAATTTTATCTTTAATCTTGTGATTCTTGTTGAAGTTGGATTTGCTTGTTCTTAATTCTATAGTATAAGTGTTCAATTATGTTTTCTCAATTCATAATTCTTGCATCTACACAAAGCATGAGTAGCTAAATTCACAACTAAGGTTGTGGGAACTATGAAGAACTAATAAAGTAAAATTAGATAATTCATAATTTTTGAAAGGTGTATGTGCATGTACTAATTAACTCTCTTTGTTTTGTATGTATTCTACTGGTGGCCAATCTTAGAACCTGCCTAGTGTTATTGAATGGACTAAGGTAGTAATGAATAGAAAAAAAGATTAATTAACAAAATTTGATTTATGTATTCTCGTCTAATCAACCAAATTGGGACAAGGATAGGTTGTACTAGGACTAATAGGTAAGGGTTAGTAATGCATACTTGGAGATGGGCCAAGTCGCATAGTGAAATTCACCTCTCACCTTTGACTAAAAGGCTTGGTAAACTTAACTTACCGTCCTGCATGCTATACACCAGAAAAGAATTAGGTTATTCGGTGATACTGAGTTAGGGAATCATGGGGAATACAGTACCCTAGTTTCTCTCCATATTGACTTCTCTCTTGTGTTAGTTAGTTTAGTTATATTTTCATTAATTATTGCAAACCCCCACCTTCGAGGAAGTAAGTTGGTTAACCATTATAATTGTAATCATTGAATTCTCTTTTGTCTACATATTTCCTATAGGTTCGATGCTAACCTTTGTTAGGTTCTATTTCTTGACAGGAAGCACTTTATCCTCTAAAAAAGAGGTGTAACTTGGGCGACATCAAGATTTTAGTGCCGTTGCCAGGGAATACGACTAGAATTAGTAAATGCATAAGTAATTTGGGTGTTAATCCTTAGTTCCCTTAATTTACTTTTTGTTTGTTGTTTTTGTTCTTTTTGAGGGTATAAGTGTAATGCATGTCTAACACCCAGAGTCAAGGCAATCCCTTAACTCTGTTTGACCCAAAGATCTATAGAATGTTGAGAAGAATGGCCCAAGACAATGCCAATAATGTGGCCAATGTAACTCTGAACAAGAATTACTCTGAGGATGCTGAGAATGAGAACCTACGTCCTCTGGAGGATATTGCTCTATAGCCTCAGGATTTCAATGCTAATGCTTAACAGTAGAATCAATACAGGCTGAATCCTATGGCTATAAAGATGACTAGAGCTATTGTCCTGCTACCACTACTAGTAGACACAAAGTTCACAGTCTCGAGTGGGTCACTTCAGATGCTGTAGAACCGTGGGCTATTTGCGGGCTTACCATCAGAGAATCCTCATAGCTACCTACACAATGTGGTATTCATCTGCAAGAGTATGATGGGAATACAAAATCTATCTACGGATGCTGCAAGACTTTGTATCTTCCCATTATCCCTTACAGGTAGTGCAACATTATGGCTATTTGAGCTCCCGCAGAGTTTCAACACTAGTTAGGCAGACTTGCAGAAGGATTGTTTGGAGAGGTACTTCCCTAGATCAAAAAAGCTCAAGTTGAAGGACCAGATCAACCACTTTAAACTTCCTGGTGATTCGGTCAGTACTACTTGAGAGCGGTTCAGCTAATGTCTAAGGAGCATCCTTGACTATAAAATAGTGGGTGATGCTTTGGTGAAGATCTTCTACCATGCCCTTGATGAGAACAGTTAGGCCTGTGCTGACATTATCGTGGGGTCATGTTCTTGGATTAACCATTTGCAAGGATTGCAAAGCGAATGGAAAGAGTGGTCAAGACTAATCATATATGGGGGCAAAGAGACAGAACATCTACCAAAAGTTCATGCGTTGCTAGTGTTGGTCCAGAGTAAGCAAAGATCAATGAATAAATTATGCAATAGCTTGCCTAGATTCGGACAGGTATGGAGGTGATGATGAAGTAGAATCAAGAGCAAGTAAATATAGCGGTTCATCAGCCTCCACGTGCACTCATGTATGATGAGCCATATTATGATGAGGATGGGTGTTTTGTTGCTGATTAGACAAGGGGTGTTAAGGTCTAATTAGGACCACTAGTGCCAAGGTCAATGAAACCAAGGTCAAAACATTAATAGAGATGAAGCTTATAGGGATAATGGCCGAGGTTAGTATGGAAGAAACAGGGTTCCAGAGAGAGATATAGATTGGGATCACAGAGAAAGCTTCAAAAATGATCCTTATGTGCCACCACATAATCGTGACACAGGTGCAAGTAGTTCTAGAATTAAGGAGATATTTGATCGCCTGTTAAAGAAAGTTTGAGACACAAGATGAGACTCGAGGGGCATGAAATTAGAGATTTGAAGTATAAATAAGAAAATAGAGTCCCACTCTTTGGCTATCAAATAGCTTGAACAACAGTTCGGTCAAGTGTTAACTCAACTTAATCAATGTCAGAGAGGTACCCTGCCTAGTAACATAGTTTAGAATCCTACAAATGAAGGGCAGTGTATGATAGTTACTACTCGGGGTGGCAAAAACACCATTGATCCTCCCATGCCAGTTGATGAGAAAGATGTTCAAGAGGAGATGGATACGACCAAGTATGCAGAGATAGGAGATGATCATGGTAAGGATGGGGTGATTGAAGGTACTGATGCACCACAGAAGTTGAAGCCCATTTCTATGCTTTCTCCTCCCTTACCTCAAAGATTCAAAAAGAGAGAGGAGGAAGGCAAATTCAAGCACTTTCTCTCTATGATGAAATAACTCTTTATCAACATCCCTCTCATTGAGGCATTAGAGAAGATACCAGGGTATGCTAAGTACATGAAGGATTGGTCACTAAAAAGCACACTGTGAGTGAAGAGCTCTCTCAAGAGTTTCAACATTGTAGTGCTATTGCTACAAGGACCTTGGTTTAGAATCGAGAAGATCCTGATGTTTTCACTATACCCTGTACCATTGGAGATGTGGAGTTCGTAAGGGAACTATTTGATCTAGGTTCCAATATTAGTATGATGCCACTTGCGGTCTACTAGAAGCTTTGATTGGGATTCCCTACTCCAACGAGCGTGTAGGTGTTGATGGCAGATCGCGTAGTGAAGAAGCCTATGGGGATACAGTACAATGTGCTAGTAAAAGTTAAAAAGTTCATATTCCCCGCAGACTTTGTGATCCTAGATTGTTATGTCCCAATCATCTTGGGAAGACCTCTCCTAGCCACTGGGCGAGAACAATGGATATGAAAGCCAATCAACTTAGGTTTAGGTTGAATGATGAAGAAGTCATCTTCAATATCTGTCAGTTATTCACTCAATTAGTGAAGTCTAAATAACCAATTTATCCAAGTCATGTCGCGAAAATAAATCAGGTGCTACTTAGGAGGCAACCCAAGATGGACACTGGCGCTTAGGCGCTCAGGTATATTTTTGACCCCTATATGTTTTATTTTGCTCTGCTTTTGTGCATTGGGGACAATGCATATATTTTTCAATAGGGTGTGTGTAGTTATGGGCCTCAGTGAAGTTTGAGTAGGTTGAGTCTATAACTAGCCCAATTTTTGATCTTGGTGTTTTCTTACCTATGTTCTTTTTTCCTGTAGATATTTACTTTCTATTGAATCGGCATGTCTAGTATGTTTTAAGTAGTATTTGTAGCATATAATACTAATACTTATGGCAGATAACACGTTTTGTGTTGTGTTTGAAAAATGATACCCACCAAAAAAATAAAAATTTTGATTAGTAGTTAGATAGCAACCATGCATGTTTAGGTGTGTGGCAATGTTTGTTCTGATAAATGAGGATAAATTGAGATAAGAAGTATGATTTATCTAAGTTAGAGAGTCTTATATTGATGGGTATAATAAGTTAGAGAGTCTTATGTTGATGATGTATGTAGTGCCATGTGAGTGTGAGCTTAATTTGCTAGATTCAGTTATCTTATTCTAATTCAAAACTTACCTGTTACTCTAAGTTAGATTATAGATTAATTGGATTAGGAAATAATCTTAGGCCATTGTTCATAATAGTACACTTAGCCTAAAATGACCAACCAAAACTATGATATATCCATTGTTCCTAATGTTTGAGCTTAACATGTACCTATTCTTTGAAAACACGTGATTAACCTAGCCTTATTACTTGTAAAATCCTAAAATTGGCCCTGGTCCTTCCTTGAACATTATGCACTTTGACTGAGGCAAAAAACATAAGTTGAGGATGACCATCAAAAGTAGCCCTGGTTCCGTAGATGGATATTGTGCACTTCAACACAGGCTAAAAGCCTAAGTTGAGAGTGGCTAGTGTAAGGGTGAAACTC
>DF363759.1:12274-22275 GCA_000787875.1 Solanum virginianum | reverse complement strand
AAAAGCCTAAGTTGAGAGTGGGTAGGGTAAGGGTGAAACAAAAAAAAAAGGGGGGGGGGGGGTGAACTAGTGATATTAGAGGAAAAAAAAGGAAAAATCATGTATAGGATGCAAGAAAAATAAGTGATGCCTTAGTTGTGAGCTAAAAAGTAAAATGAAGAGTAAAAACAAGGCAAAAAGCTGAAAAATAAAAAGAAAGCAGCCAATAAATCTTGAAATAGGAAAAATGGGAGAATAAGGTAAAAATAAAAAAGTTGGTAGGGAAAACGTGTAGAAAAATGTAGTGTCATAGAGGGCCTTTTGTCACTATGCTCCTATAATATCATATCAAAGCCCCCCAACCCTATGTTACAAGTCTAGAAAATTAGTCCAGTTAGTTGAAGGTCTTAAGAAATGACCCCAAAAGGTGCCCGAAAATGTGCCTCGAAAATGCCCAGAATGTTATTTTCGTATATCTCAAAATCCGTACATGATATCAAAAATCTGACTTCATATTCTTGTTCAAGAGGATAAATTTAGGGGGTAAAAGGTCTAACCTCAATTTTAGATCAATTATATCATAATTCAAAAGTTGCAAAATGCAATTTCCAGAATGCTATGCGCGATGCAGGCACGACGCACCAGTGTTCTTTTTTGGTGTAATTTTTTTGACTTTGGTCTAAGACTTTTAAGTCTTGGGCCTAAACCTTCCCACATGATAAAATACATATACTTAGTCTTATTTCACCCTCATATCATCCTTTACATTCCCCAATATCCTCTCAAACATTTAGGCTCATATTTCACCTAAATTCAAATCCCAAATCTCAAGACCAATCATAAGGATTTCTTTAAGGATTTCATTCAAGCTTCAAGTCTCCATCTCCAATTTCTTTTAAGGTTTCTCCAAAGCTAAAGTATGTGGGTTTCAACCATTGGGTCCTTTCACCCATGGTGGTTAAGCCTCCTTTTTACTAATATTGCATGATTTAAAGTTGATTTTACATGTGGGTTTTGTATATTAAGAAATTTACTGCACAGTGATTTGAGTTCATGAAAGTATGGTTATTTTTGCATGTTTTGAGCTCTAAATCTTGGATCTAATGTTAGATTTAATAAAGGATCTTGATGTATGTTGCTTGAGGGTATTACAAAGTGTTGATTACTGGTTTTACATGGATTTTACTTGTATGTTTTCACTCTTGAATTGCAAGGTTTTACAGTAGAACTACACACCCTCTAAGTGTTTGATAAAATGTTCGGCTAGGGTTTCTTGAGAAATTGAAGGTCCAATGCATGTCTGATGAGTTAAATGATGTTATGATGATTATATGATGATTAAACAATGATGAAATGATGTATATATGTGATGAACAAATGATGATGAAAAGGATTGTATGTATGTAATGATAAAAGGAATGTATATATGTGTGTCTAATCCTGTGAAGCACTTATTGTAAGTGAATTGTTGGGCTCTCATGCAGTTATGTTCTTGGGAATTGTTGATAAGTTATGGGATGCTAAGGTTTATGTTCTTGTGTATTGTGAAGCCTACTAGAAGGGGTTATAAATTATGCTATGTGTTTTACCCTCTAGTGTAAGGCTAATTCTTACATGTAGGGGTTATGAACTATGTTATACCCTTTACCCTCATGTACGAAGTTATGCTATTCAATTACACATGTCTACATATAGGGGTTATGAACTATGTGATACTCTTTACCCTCGTGTATGATTTGGGGTTATGTAATGTACTCATTTGAGGTTATGCTATGCACTCATATTCATATGTCGAGGTTATGAACTATGTTGTACTCCTTACCCTCGTGTATGATTTGGGGTTATGTAATGTACTCATTTGAGGTTATGCTATGCACTCATATTCATATGTCGAGGTTATGAACTATGTTGTACTCCTTACCCTCGTGTATGATTTGAGGTTATGAAATACACTCATATGAAGGGGTTATGAACTATATGGAATGCCGTACCCTCATATGCACACATGTAGGGGTTATGGCTTATGTTACCTTTTACCCTCATATGCTATTCATTTTCTCATGTACAACCCATTACCTACTAGAAGGGGGTTATGACTCATGCTATATCCCTCACCCTCTAGTACAAGGTATTTAGACAAAGCCTATCTCTTGTTGCATTGGATCCCACATACTTAGTATAGTCCAATGTACTAATGCATACTCTATGCCTACATATATCATCATGTAGGAACCGGAGTCCGCTTGAGCATCTCCACCCACGTTATTAGTATGATTTCACTCAAGCTTATTGGTGAGTCCTCCATTCTGGGGATGTTGGTCTATATTTCTTATGCTATATATTGATAATTTCTTCTTTATTGCTATTTTGACTATGAGGGTGAGCCTGGTTACTTTGTCTTGGCCCCCGCTAAGTATCTATGTTTAGAGGTATTGTTGGACAAGTTGTGTAATTTACTTGAGCTTGACTCATCTATGGTATTTAAGTATTACTCTCTTTCCCTATCTCTCCCTTAGTCCCACTTTCCCTTGTTTATGCTTATCCTTTATTGTTATTTTAATTACTTCCGCGATCAAGGATATTTAGTGATTTGTTTGGGGTTCCTCTGGGTTCCCCATTCGTCGGTCACATCTAGACCCTAGGCTTGGGTCATGACAAAGGTGGTATCAGAGCACTGGGTTGATATATGCTTGGAGTCCAACATGCCGCTTCGATGAGAGTCTTATTCATGGTTGTGTTGTGCACCACAACTATGAGTAGGAGGCTATGATACATTTTAGAATTTTTTTCCCTTTTTCATGTTCTAAGTCGTGCTATAGAGTTGAAGTAAGTTTTGCCCCAAATAATTATTCTTTGCCATGCTAGTTGATCAGTCCTAACCCAAGAGGAGGAAGAGTTCGCGCTCTCGAGGGACAACCGATTAATAGAGAGCTTCAGGAGGCACTCACTTTGCTTGCTCAAATTATGGCCAATCAGGTCAACCAAGGGGCCCAAGCCCTTCATGCCCCTATACTGGCTTCTCGGGTGAGAGATTTCATGAGGATGAACCCGCCGGAGTTCTATGGGTCAAAGGTGGATGAGGATCTACAAGAGTTTGTTGATGAGATTTATAAGATATTAGCTATCATGGCTATTGGATCGGAAGAAAAGGCGAAGTTGGCAGCCTACCAACTCAAAGGGGTAGCATATATATGGTACAACCAATGGAGAGAAGAGAAGGGAGTCCATAACATGGTGCTTTGGGAGGAGTTCAAGGCGGCTTTCCTTAGTCAGTTCTTCCCTCTTGAGCTTAGGGAAGCCAAATTGGTAGAATGTGTGAATTTGAGACAAGGGTCAATGAGTGTGAGGGAGTATTCCTTCAAGTTCAACCAACTCTCTAAGTATGCTCCTCACTTGGTTCCCGACCTAAGGGCTAGAATGAGCAAGTTCATGATGGGTATGTTCGACTTGGTAAGTTAAGAATGCCAGTACGCTATATTGATTAGTGATATGGACTTGTCCCATTTGATGACCTACGTCGAGGAAATAGATGTGGAGAAGCTTAGGAAGAAAAGGAGTGGGGAGTCCAAGAGGGTTCGATTGAGGATGACTGATCTTAAGGAGGCGATGGTGGAATGAATTTTCTAAAATGCCCAAAATGTGAAAGGCATCATCATGGCAAATGCTTTAAGATTTTAAGAGCATGTTACAAGTGTGGAAAAGAAGGTCACAAGCTTATTGATTTCCCTTATATCCAGAACAAGGGCAAGGATGCCCGTCCTCAAGGCCAATGTGAGTTTCTTTGATTTTGATGTGTATGCATGGAAAGGTTCAGGTGTCCCTATTCCCTTCATTTTTTTCCTCTTAGTGCTTGGGGGATTTATGTGTGTTCTAGGTGGTTATGTGAACCTTAGTGTCTACACCTTTGTTGAGTCTATTGTTGCTAGAAGGTTCATCGGTATTGTTTCGTGTTCTTATTGCATTAGGTCTTGCCTTATGACTTTTTAGATTCGATGTGGTGGATTTTGATGTCATTCTTGGGTAAGATTAGTTGCATGTATGTTGTGTCTTTATTGATGGTGGGGCTTATAGAGTTAAATCCCAATTCCCTTTTTAAATTCATCTTTGAGTGGTAGTGAAGGGGTAAGCCATTCCTTGTTTTAAGGTACAATTGATCTCTAAGGGATTGCATTTTTCATCTTGTAAGAGTTAGGGATGTTGAACCTAAGTTATTTCCATTGAGTGGTTTTCGGTGATCAATGAGTCCTTGATATCCTTTCTGATATCTTGAATTTGAGGTGGTGTCTTTTAGTTTGACTTATGCACCGGTCATGTCTATAGGTCTCATGAATAAGGTCTTTAATCCCTACCTTGCTACGTTTGTGGTGGTCCTTGGTGATGATGTGTTGGTTGTTTTCGGTAGTGAGGGAGAACTTGTGAATCATTTGAGGGTGATGATGTGAATTCGGAGAAGGTGAGGTTGCTTGCCAAATTTTGGAAAGTGGAGACCTTTGGGTGGCAAGAAGGTGGTTGGACGAGTTCATCGGTTGACTAGGGTGGGTGAGGGTGAGAATGGTGGTGTAGTGACTTTGATGGTTCCAAATCTTCTATGGTTGAAGAGGTCTAGTTAAGTAAGAAGTTGATTTCCATCTTGATAAAGTTGGTGGTCTTCTCCCAAAGGGGAGATGGTGACTTGGTACTAAGTGGCTGGTATGCGTTCAAAGTTGATTGATGAGGATGTGGTGTTTGTTAAGGTTCTTTGGAAGGTTCGTCAAGTCAAAAGTGTCTCTCGGGGAGCAGGCATGGAGAAATAACATCCATATCTCTTTCATTTTAATTTGAGCCTATGATGATATGTCTAATCCTTTTATTATTCCAAGTCTTGTGTTTCAGCCCTACCTCATTTGCATGCATCGATGTTTATGTTAACAAGTTCATGATGATTTTTGACACTTATGCTGATATTTTGAGAAATGGTATTTTAAATGTATTATTGCATTCTTATTGGGGCTGATTTGTTTATTATTACTCTTCTCATATACATTTCTTTGACATTTGGGACGAATGTTCCCAAAGGGAGATATTGAAACGACCCCAAAAGATGCCCAAAAATGTGCCTCGGAAATGCCCAAAATCTTAATTTCTGTATATATCAAAATCCATGTGTGATATCGAAAATCCAACTTCATATTCTTATTTAGGGGGTCAAATTTAGGGGGAAGAGGGTCTAACTCCAATTTTAGAGCAATCGTATCAAAAATCTAAAAATCTCAATTTGCGATTTCCAGAATGCTGTACACGATGCTGGCACAACGCGCCAATGTTCTTTTTCTGTGTATTTTTTTTATTTTGGTCCAAGACATTTAAGTGTTGGGCCTAAGCCTTCCCACATGAGAAAATATATATACTTAGCCTTATTTCACCCTCATATCATCCTTTACATTCCACAATATCCTCTCAAACACTTAGACTCATATTTCTCCCTAAATTCAAATCCCAAAACTCAATCTTAAGGATTTCTTCAAGGATTTCATTCAAGCTTCAAGTCTCCATCTCTAATCTCTTTCAAGGGTTCTCCAAAGCTAAGGTATGTGGGTTTTAACCATTGAGTCCTTTCACCCATGGTGCCCAAGCCTCCTTTTTTTACTAATATTACATGATTTAAAGTTGATTTTACATGTGGGTTTTGTATATTAAGAAATTTACTGCACAGTGATTTGAGTTCTTGAAAGTATGGTTGTTTTAGCATGTTTTGAGCTCTAAATCTTGGATCTAATGTTAGATTTGATGAAGGGTCTTGATGTATGTTGCTTGAGGGACTTGTAAAGTGTTGATTAATGGTTTTACATGGGATTTACTAGCATGTTTTCACTCTTAAATTGCATGGTTTTACACTAGCACTACACACCCTCTAAATGTTTGATAAAATATCTGATTAGGGTTTTTTTACTTGCATGTTTTCATTGTTGAATTGCCTGATTTTACACTAGCACTACACACCCTCTACATGTTTGATAAAAAGTCTGGCTAGGGTTTCTTGAGGAATTGAAGGTCCAATGCATATCTTATGAGTTGAATGATGTTATGATGATTATATGATGATGAAATGAGGTATGTATGTGATGAACAAATGATGATAAAAAGGAATGTATGTACATAATGATCAAAGGGATGTATATATGTGTGTTTAATCATGTGAAGCACCTATGGTATTGCAAGTGAATTGTTGGGCTCTCATGTTGTTATGTTCTTGGGAATTGTTGATGAGTTATGGGGTTCTTATGCTAAGGTTTATGTTCTTGTGTATTATGAAGCCTACTAGAAGGGGTTATGAATTATGCGATGTGTTTTACCCTCTAGTGCAAGGCTAATTCCTACATGTAGGGGTTATGGACTATGTTGTACACTTTACCCTCATGTACGAAGTTATGCTACTCACTTACTCATGTCTACATGTTGGGATTATAAACTATGTGATACTCCTTACCCTCGTGTATGATTTGTGGGTTATGCAATGTACTCATTTGAGGTTATGCCATGCCCTCATATTCACATGTAGTAGTTATGAACTATGTTGTACTCCTTACCCTCATGTATGATTTGAGGTTATGAAATACACTCATATGAAGGGGTTATGAACTATGTGGAATGCCTTATCCTCATATGCATACATGTAGGGGTTATGACTTATGTTACCTTTTACCCTCATGTGCTGTTCATTATCTCATGTACCACCCATTACTTACTAGAAGGGGGTTATGACTCATTCTAAATCGCTCACCCTCTAGTCCTAGGTATTTAGATGATCTAATTATATTATCTTATTGGATTAAATAAGCTATATAAGAATGATTATTTTCTAGCATATTTTACTATAAGCATTGTTCATGCATGCCATGTTGCTAATATACTATCTCTTGTTATGATTAAGTGTTTTGATTATATCGTCTATCTCTTGTTGCATTGCATCCCAAATACTTATTACAATCCAACGTACTAATGCATACTCTATGCCTACATGATATCACCATGTAGGAACCGGAGCCCTGCTTAAGCTTCTCCACCCACGTGGCTAGTACGATTTCACTCAAGCTTGTTGGTGAGTCCTCCATTCTGGGGATGTTGGTTTATCTTTCTTATGCTATGTTTTGATAATTTCTTCTTTATTGCTATTTTGACTATGAGGGTGAGCCTAGTTACTTTTTGTTGGCCCCCGCTAAGTATCTATATTTAGAGGTATTGTTGGACAAGTTGTGTATTTTGCTTGAGCTTGACTCGTTTATGGTATTTAAGTATTACTCTCTTTCTCTATCTCTCCCTTTGTCCCACTTCCCCTTGTTTATGTTTATCCCTTATTGTTATTTTAATTACTTCTGTGACCAAGGATGTGTAATGATATGCTATGAGTCTTGTTTGGGGTTCCTTCGGGTTCCCTATTCACTGGTCACGTCTAGGCCCTAATCTTGGGTCATAACATCTTAATCATGAGTATAGGGTTAAGTCTATGGTATCAGGCATGATACATGAATATCTTTTGTGAGAGTGAGTGACTTTTCATAGTCCCAAGGTTATATATGAAAACATCATTGAGTGTCAGGTATGAGACTTCTTTCTGTGAGGGAACTTGCATTGCATTGTTAGCATTAGACTTGTTCAGTGATTATGTATTGTTGATACTACCTCTCTTATCATAGTTGTGTTGTCACATGCACCAGTTTGTATTCATTTGCGAGATAGCTATCTGATCCTGTTTTGAAAAGTTGGTGTGGGTATCTGAGTTTGAGATTTATGTGATGTATGCCATTAGGTTGAGGTTTATGTGTTACTATGTTATCTATATAGATTGAGTCCATCGCTTGAGGATAAGTAACAATTTTAAGTTGAGGATGTTGATGTGCTGTGAAAATACAACACTTTTGATGCTTGAAACTTGGAATTTTGGGTGTTATCAATGCTATGTTAGTTGGTTTTATGCGATTTTGTGTTTATATGTGCAGGATTACAGTTTGGCCTTGATTTTGGGAAACAAGTGCAGAAGTTGCTGATTTTTGCTGTTATAGGATACCCTTTACTGGCCGTAGATCATTCTACAATTGTAGGGTGGTTTCGTGAACAATTTCAGTGAGGGGCTATTTTCGAATGTTTATTTTACGAATATGCAGACAAGCCGTAGAAGGTGTTACGAATCATAAAAGATGGCTCGTGTCCTGAGTATCAGAGATTAGAACTTTCTAATGTTTCATCAGACGAAATCCCCTTTACGAGTCTTTATGAGTCGTAAAGGGGTTTCGTAAAATTGAAGTTCAAATTTCTAGAAGCTGAGTACGTGACCCCGATTACAGGCAGTGGAATGACATACGGCCCATAATCCCCTTTTGTATGGCGTGTCGACTAGTCACCTGAATGTCCTTTAAATAGTATAGAAAGTCACAAAAGTCCCTTTGGATAAATTATAATTATGAAAACACCATTAATGAAATGAGTAGAAAATTAAAGTCAGGTGTCTCAGAGAGAGATATACAACCTGTGATGATGTATTTGGATCGTATACTTGCTTTGTGATCTAACACTTATAAAAATTCTACTGATGAATGTCTAATTCAGTAATTCTATACTAAGAAAATTTCAATGTAGACATCGATACGGTTTGTCTCGTGGTCTGTACCAAGGTATACAAACCGTATACTCTTCCGTACCACTTCACTTTGAAAAATCCTTCATGACAAAGTTATGAGACAATGATACAATACTTAAAAAATTTTCACTTCGACACCTATAAAGGGGACCTCACGGATCGTGAAGGGTCATATGGCCCGTGAGATGGTCCGTGTGACATGCCTCGGTTCCAAAACCATGTATTTTCAAGTCTAGGGCTACCATACGGTGCACCATATAGTCTGTGAAGCTTCACACGGTCTGTGTGGGTTCGATGTGTGGTATTTCTTGGTCTCAAACTCCACATTAAAGCCCATACACCCCATACAAGGCCAAGTTCCACTTCAAAGAAGCTCTACACAATTCGTATAGCCTCACACTGACTGTAAAGGCTTTCATGAAGCATCATGTTGGTCCAAAACTTTCCTGAACCAAATTCCTATGCTTATTTAATATCGTACAAAGTCTAGGTCTTTACAAAAAAAAAAAATTTCCTCCAATGAAAATTGGCAAACATTTCAAGTTATTGAGTAAAAAGATTGTAGTGAAAGCATGTACGCCACTCATTTCTTAATCACACCAAGAAATTTTGTCATATTCCTTTGGCTGATACTTGAAATTATATGCCTAAAGATATTAAGCCAAGGATTCAAAAAGAAGGAAAAGTGTGATAGCCGAGGCCTGAGCCCCCGCGGAACAAGAAGGCATAGTATATAAGTTTACTATGTCCAAGGCATAAACTTTCAAAAGGAAAATTTAAACTCATAGATAAGCCTTTCACTGACCTGACATATGTCATCATGCTAGTGACAGCTTAAACCTTTTATGAAGACTCCTTTCATCCTTACTGTCCTTGCTGTCCAATACAATCACAACTTCACATATTGGTGATTCTTTTTCTTATTGCTTCATGTTCTTGTTATAGTATTCATCCTCATCTTGGTTGGGCTTCTTATGATCATATAAGTGCTCACATGAATGGGGATAATTGACTTAAGCTTCTAAATATTGTTTTGATTTAGAGGTCAACTAAATGGTATTGTCCTTTCCCTCTCCAAAGGGCTCTACAGCTTGTAGTGACAACTTCTGGAAAGTCTCACACTGATTAGATGACTTCTTTGTCCACGAATCACCAATTTGTGAAAGTGAAAAATGAACTAGATGCTAAGTTAGTGCATGCATCAGATTGTGAAATATATAGGTGATGAGTGAGAGCTAAATTCTCTTTATCACATTTCTGCTGATGTTAAGATGAATTAGATGTGTTGAAAGGATCTTTTCTGCCAGTTAAACCTACCTTCTTATGCCTCATGGAGAAATCATTTCTTTTTTAATCATAAACCTCTTTATGAGGTTGCTTACTGTAATGATGATAAGTAACAATTTTA